>JBAJFG010000617.1:0-216601 GCA_037903475.1 Ancylostoma caninum
TTCATATTGATAAGTTCTACAGGGAGACTCACGCTTTCAGTCCATAGGAAGCGATAATGGATAACAGATTCTAGACCGTTATTTTCCGGTGTAGCTAAAGAGATCTCTGAACTTTTGGTGGTTTAGTTACCCAAGTCCGAACTCATTGATTTTATAAGACTTCATGAGTCATTCTTCGGCGTTCTCAATGCTGTTTTCATGCAGAAAGATATGTTCCTTGTGTGGACAGCTTATGTCAAGGCGTCAACGACCACTGTGTCTGAACAGAAGCACTCGAGCCCTGTTTTCACAGCGCCACCGTTGGTCAACACCTAGGGCACGAGCGATTCTTTCGGACTGATCAATTCGTATGAAATCAATGGCGCTTCCAATCCTACATATAACATAAACATGCCAAAACTAACAAAACACCCATCAGCCATCCATTGTTGCCCACCAACCCATAATTACCGTAACCAACAGCTGTTGTAGAGTTCGTTCGGCCGTTCGTCCAGCAGTTCGAAGACCAGCGGACCAAAGACTAATTACATAGCCACAACAGCTGAAACAGTGTCGTGGGAAAACCAGACAGACACTGTCGCGACCTGATAGTGACGAGAGCCACCGGAACAGCTTCTGGGGGGGGGGGGGTGGCTGGAACAACAGTGCATGTGTATATATGTATGGTATGGGGTGCAGCGGCGCTAGTCATGATCGCATGATCGGAATACAAAGAGTAAAGTGCTGCGGAGGAAGGGTGATAAACGGGAAGAACAACAGCAGGCCGGCACCAACGGTGTGCGCCGACAAGGAAGAGGACAGAGCGACGGGGGAGCGGGAAGGAAGGAGGAAACAATGGGATACGAAGAGGGGGGGGGGGCTTGAAACCTCATCGTTGCTCAGAGGTCTGGGTCCCTCTAACCCCACCTTCACCCCTTCCCCTCTCCCTACATCACCAAGGCGAAAATCTTTTACAACAACAATATCTGAGGGTTTCTTCTCCATTCCAGGGCATGTGAGTTGTTGTCTTGCAGTCAGTCGTAGAGGCGCGTATGTGTTTTGAATCAAAGAAAAAGCTTCCAAGTATTGTCATAAAAACGCAGGTGCTAACATTTATTGTAGCTGCTCAGTAACGAAAATATCAAGGTAAAAACACAATAATGCTCTACAACACAGCCGTAAATGGCGTACCCGAAAAATGTTGAATAAGAAAACAAGGAAGATTCAACAATACAATGACAGACATGAAAAAGATGGAGCAATTAAGTAAGGAGTGAATGTCTGAAATTTTTACATCGAAATGATCATTACATATTTTTCGAGCAGCAAAAAAAGAAAGCTTTGGGACGAATAATATTCAAAAACCTGTACATTTTGCATGTAACATTTTATCGATGTGATTCAAGCGCTAGGGGGCAGATCACTGCTCAGTAATGAATGGTTGCATGTAAAGTGGGTATAGTTTGTCTCAAAAGTGGAAGTAGTGGAGGGGAAGAGTTCTTAAGTCGTTCAAAAAAAGGAGCGAATATTTGCGTGTTCACAGATTGAAGATATGAGGCGCGCTTCCGCTCTATCAAGAATGCGTGACAGTGAGTGAAAACAACCGCATCTCAGCCCATGATCCTCCTATCAACAGTCAGTCGAATGAATGGACTACAGTTCTCTTCAATGACACCTATTGACAAAACCTTGCTAAGCTAAAGAACGTATAGAAATTGAGCAACACTGTGAGTAGAATAGAAATTGTAGACTGGCACTGAATTAGCGGAAAGTTACCTCAGAAGAAATGAAGATCTGAATAAATCAGGGGCAAGTCAGTCTGCCAGCGGGCTGCCAGCTGAAAGTAAAATCTCAATATAATAATAAATATAACAAAACTAGACCCAAAAATGAAAACAAGTAGCAGAAAACCACACACCCTCCTGTAGCAGGACACATCGACTTCGGGTTTTAGCCACGTTTCCTGCGTCCTTTCACCAACAACCATAGGTGGCAACATTGACCGTTCCGTTACCACTACGTTAAGTACAGCTGGTAAACACTCGTTCCACAACACCAATGGGATAGGCGAAACGTGTTCGCTTAGGTACCAACTGTAAAAATAGAAATAGTACAATTGCCAAGAAATAGTTGATGTGAATAAAAAGCAATATGAGCCACCTGTGAAAAACGACCAAAGAGAAGAGTACACCATTATAGACTCGGCCAACCGCCACCTGCCCTTTCTGCCACTGAAAATGGTAGAACTACTATGTATTTGAAAAGAAATTAAAATAGGAACTGAAGAATGAAAAAAACTCACGTCAAACTCAATGCCGTGCACACCAACCATTCTACTCGGATTCCGCTTCGAATATTCTAGAACTGCATTCATTTCCGTTTTAGGCGGATTTAAACGCTCATCGATAAACATCACAAAACCCCGATCACAAGCCATTTTCAGGGAGGTCACATCGATGGTCTGAATATATAGACCTCTGACAAAGCGAAAAGTACTTTTGTCATCAGATTTCAAGGCTCAGCAGGCCACTTAGGCTGAACAGAACTGAAGAAAACGAGCGAAAGCCTTAGGCAAAACCGACGCATAAGAAAATACCCACCCTATTGATGACGTCAACAAACTCCAGAGGAATCCTCGTACCAAAGTCTGCACCTACTGGAGGGACACCACGCAGGTGTGGCCATAAAATAACAATCTAAAATACACTAACTCAGACACATTCATCCGAAAGCTGCTGAAGTAAAGCTGACCTTCCGTATGCCCTCCAATTTTGCCACATTCAAAACCACTTTCTGAAGCCTAGACGATGGTTTTTCTGATGCCTTTATCACTACATTTACATCTTGCTGTGTCAGCAACATCTCATGTGGGTGAAGATGATTCCAACGAGTTCTCTCTAGCGCTTCAGCTATTCGTATTCGATCCCAGACAATCTTAAAGAACATGAAATACAACAGGCTGGCGGCCTACAGTTGATATAAAGTAGAAAATAGATTACAAATGATTCACTTCTAGTGCGGTCATGGCGATTTTTTCAACACTGCTAAAATATCTGTAGTAGATAAAGAAACCTCGCTGTTTCATTTGAAAAATCTTCTCTGCAGTATATGTGTATAGAATATCAGGTACCTAAATGCGCATTTTCACTACAGTGAGATACCATAAGTAGAGTAAAAAGAGCCGAAAACTTTGAGTAAATTATACCAGAAGCACGTTGTCCTCAGGGATTACAACAGCAGCAGCGGACCAATCAATAATTTCATCAAATGGAAGCACCCAATCATCTGATAGAACAACAGGAATACATCCTAGCCGAAGAGATTCCAGAAACCTGAAACAGAAAATGGAGATAACTTTGTCAGCATGCCGCTGCATGGCAGAGGCACAAAGCGATCTTGAGATCGCTAGAAATGCGAACAGAAATACTCAAAATGCGTTCATAGGAGCGAGGGCAAAAGAGCAAAAAATTGTTAGCTTCAAAAATGAACTACGAATTGTGGAATTTGACACAGAAGAATTTCAAATATCAGGTATATATGTAACTTATTTGCACGCTCTGCCTAAATTAGTGAGGAGTGAAGTGCTGGCAGAATGGGCCACTGTTTAAATTCACAACGAAGGCCGACGGGTCAAGAATAAAAGACTTCTTCGTTTCAGCAAAGCAGCTTTTGATCAACAAATTTAAACAATTATGCATATCAAATTAGCCCCTATAGCGACTATTTCTACGGAAGTAAAGATGCTGCAAATGTTCACCGATTCTTCTCTTTTTGCAATAACGTTAAAAATGTAGGTATTTGCTCAGAGAGTAAAACGCGAAAACATGGACGATACCCTTCCGGAATGTTTTTTAGTTCAGAATTTAGCGTGAGCAACAAAAGAAGAAAGAATTTCAAAAAACAAAGGAAAATAGAATTTTACCTGAACGATCCCAAGCGTCTCCCTCTAGGCGTGAGACAGAAAGTCGAGTTCGCCATCATGGTCTCGTAGTCCCACCTGAAGTGAAATATATAATTATCAAAGAATTCAGCAATTGAACAGTTACGTGAAAGAAATCCAACCCACTTGTCATATGCCTCGTTGTCGCTTTCACATCGAGCATCTTGATGAGCCTGGGAAATGCTATTTTCATTAGTTTCCATGTTTTTGTTGTTTAAACCCGGGCATATTTGGTGAAATCTGGCGAATTCTATTATTTTCTTCTGCGCCTGCCAGGTTGGTAGGTGGAAAAGTTTACTGCCGAGGGCCTGATGGCTCGACGGTGACGTTTTATATTACTATTACTTATTTATTAGTTAGCTATTTTTATTGCCATTTTAGCTGTTTGAGTTTTCTCTGCTTGCGCTCTTCACAGCAGGTCTTGTCGAAATAACGTGAACAGCTCAAACAACATCCCCGAATAAGTCATGTGTTCACCTCTACCGCGGAGGTTTTTCTCCTGATAAGACCCTGCTTCAGCTACCACGAGTATCTCGTATGAGGAAGGAGGAGTCGTTATGGCAAAACTAGGAAGCTACGAGAGAAGGGTCACACTCTTCGAAGCTGAGAGGAGTGCTATGGAGGCTAATTTTTTAAATCATCGCCTGACCCTAGTTTTAAATGAATAAATAAGCGCAAAACACGATTAAAATGGAGACTCGCAAGTACTTAGTACCTGCCAATCATTGTTATGTCGACAGGTGGTGACCATCGCTACTGTTTCTCCATTGTGCAAATGGTGAAGTGAATCACGCGTCTCTGAGCCAATACCTGAATAGTCAGAATGTAATTTTTTTGAAGATAACGAGAGATTAACACCACTGAATAGAAGAAGCTGTATACCAATAAAAAAGAAGGAACGCAGGAACGATGAGATATAACGAACCATAAACGTATCGCTTCCCTTTGAAAGAAACAATGAATTGATCCTTCGCTTTAAAAGAGATGTCCTGCTGAAAATCAAAGAGAATTCACTGGTAATATCATAGGAAACTTCATAAACCATGCTTTCTTTGCTTTCTAACAGCCGTTTTTCAGTTACAGAAATCTATTCTAAAACCCAAAAAGATAGATTTTGACAAACACCCTGTGATAATTAAGACGGGATTTTCCAAAGAAATGGGAAAAATTAGATTTAAAAAAATGAAAAGTATGATGGGTCACCTCTAGGGAACTCCGCAGAGGATGTTCTTTATGAAATAATGGAAAAGATATGTCGAAATCAAAGCGATAGTTCTGAAAAGGAAAAAGGGAATGTATCTCGATCGGAAGCTTTTCACAGGGATCCCTTGAAAACGTTATCAACTTACCTGTGAACTAGGAGATGCTCGAGCTACCATTGCTTTTTTGGTGGCAAAGCCAAGATTATGATCTGAGTAGTCTGGATAGGTCCCATGATACAAATTGAAGATGATATGATTTACACCATCGTTCCACACATCCGCAGGAAGATTCGAAATGTATCGGTCAACATCACGCACATAGTTCTCACTAGAAGATCATGATAGTTACCACGAAAGCAATAAGGAAAAATTACAGCAAAATTGGTGATGTGGCGCAATACTCAAAAGTATCATACTTTCTGGAATAGGTTCAACTTCCAACCTGATTTTGTCCCGATCGATAGTGTCCACGCTGATCACAAAGAGGCAGGCTTCTTTCGGATCGGAGACAAAATAACGGCTAAATTTGTTCAGATATTAGATACAAGTGTGACGTGTATGAGGTGCTGTAAATTGATCGATATGAATTAATCTAAGAATCTTACCTACCTTTGACGGATAGCAGTAAGAATTTTCCGGTAAACTTCTGAAGAAACCAAACCCTCCACATCAGGGTAGACAAATACCTTCAACCCTCCTTTGCATTTAGTGTAGTTGAAACATGAATGCATAGAACATTCTAGGGGACTGAAATGAAAAAAAAAGTCAGCCAAGCGTGTGTCCATAGATTTTCAAAAGAGAGGGTGCTTATGGAAGGGATAGTGGCGCTTATGGAAAGGATAGTAAGAGGGAGACTCATGGTCGTGAGAAGTGTGAGTGTGAGACTGGTGGAAAACGATGATAGCGATGTCGCGTAGGATGAATTTTCAATATTCGGACAAATTAACATTTCCGTGGTACATTAGCAAGGAGGTAGTACAAAGAGTCAAGAGGGGCCCCCCCCCCAAAAGTGGTTGCGATGATGCAGGGAAGAGTGGGAATTTGTATGCGTAAACGAGGTGGAGAGAGTCCTATTTTTGCAAGGTGGTAGGAATAAGATAATTTCAACTGAAAAAGATGAGGAAGATAGATTGAGCGCCGACGGTAGTGCCTTTCCTGCGGACTGGGAAAGCATACGGCGCGGCTATTCCAGCGCAAGCGGCGCCGCCGCGCCACCTGCTTTCCGAGTCCACAAAAAACACAAGCCCTTCCACATTCCCTGTATTAGATGTTTATTCCCTGATTCGACCCCGAACACAGACAAATTCACATACAAGAAATAAAAAAAACAAGTAAAATAAATGAAATTATTTAAGTTAACGAATAAAATGGATGCACTCTCACCGGTTTGCAGGCACTGGCGTAGGTTCGGATTCAATTTCGTCAGTGAAGATGGAGTACTCTTCGGTTTCAGTAGTTTCATCGTAGAAATCATTGAAAAACAGCCATCCATATAGGAAAATACCAATGAACAAAAGAATATACCGCGATACAGTTTTCATATTATCAGTCCACCATCTATAAAGAGAAATTATGCGTACAGGACCCGACTGAGGTTCGAATCCGCTCGCATGTGCCACACCAGAAGATCAATCGAAAATGAGAACGGTCATATTAATGGAATGTGTGGATGCGCAGATACAGGCGGTTCAGAAATGAGTCGGTATTGGTGCATTTTTACGTAAAGAGATTAGAGAGGCCTTTGGCAAGTCGTGCATGTTCAAGCGTGTTAGTCGCAGTGATTTTTAACTGCTTAACATGTTAGAGAAGGTCCCGGAAATGATATGGGAGTACGTGGACCACATGTCTCCGATAAGTGGCATACCGACTCCCCGATGAATGGCCTGTAATCAGAGTGACAAGATGCAGGCGGTGCTGAATCGTACTGCTTAAAGGCAGCAAGAGCCGAAATCCTCGACTCCGAGCTGAGGTGCCGGTGGTGAAGTACAGACTCAGCACATCACAAATGTGAAACGAACACAGACAATGATGGCTTACCTGCAGAGAAAATGGAACTGCTGTCGCGAACACGGCCAGGCGTGTTCGCGTGCGGACGAGTTTTCCCCGGCCCCAAAAGCCATTGCAGCGCGTGGTTTTGGCGCAAAAGGACTACGAAATGCGTTGAATTCACAAGAGCACTCACCACATGCACCAAACCAGGCGCCGCAATGGCTTTTGGGGACGGGGAAAACTCGTCCGCACGCGAACACGGCCAGGCGTGTTCGCAACGAATGTTCCATTTTCTCTGCAGATAAGCCATCATTGTCTGTGTTCGTTTCGGATTTATGATGTGCTGAGTCTGTACTTCACTTCCCGTACCTCAGCTCGAAGTCGAGGATTTCGGCTCTTGCTGCCTTTAAAAGCAGCACTTATGAAATTTCTGCAAATTCGATATACCAGGGTTTTCACTGGAATCAGCGTGACGAGCAGGTCCAGAGCCTGTTGATATCTACATACAACTCAAGAAACGAGGTGACACATTGCCTTTAAGGAGTTTCATGCACAACAGCATGGTTACTTTTGGATCGGATGCTATATATGGCATGTATTGTTTTAACACGATTCTTTCTCATTTCTCCTCTCGTTTGGGGTTAGAAAATAAAATAGGCAGAAGTTCTTCCCGAATGAAGTTTTGGAACTTCGAAAATTCAAATAATTTTCGATACGTTGCGCATTTCTCAGCTTCCTAAATTTTTGCAAAATGCACACAACTAATGAGAAGTGGATGTGAAGAATCCGAAATCCGAAATTGGAATAACGAAGCTTAATACCAATGCAAAAGAAAACGCTCAGCTGTTCCGTTCACTTTCGCGGAAACATCGTTTCAATCGCGAGTTGTCTCGCAGTCTGCGCTCTCCTCCATCTGTGAAGTGTCTCGCTGAGTCTGACTTTCCTACCGCTTCAGCCGACGAGGGCTAACGCATTGCAATTCTCTTTTCGTGCTTTCATGCATGTTCGGTTTTATCTGTCTGACGGTCTGTTTTCCCTCGACTTCTAGTCACTGGGTAGTATTACCGACTTTGTGCATTATTCTGACAAGCGGATATCTAGCATCGGTTTTTTCCTGATTTGCCAAACTGTATTGTCGTTGTCATCACGGAGCAAACTTCCGCAGCATCACGGACACGGCGGAGGCGGCGGCGCAACACCGCCGCGAGGCTGTTGCGGGCGGCGTGGCGGGCATTTTGCCAGCCAGCCGATTTATCGACTGCTTCATTGCCGCCGGATTTCCGCTGTTTTTGATCGTTTTTCTTAGAGTTTTTCACATTTTCTTTTCTGTCTCGTTGATTTTTCATCGATTCCAGGCCAGAAGAGATGTTGAGCTGACGCCACTTCATAGTGCAACCCATTTATGTTTATTTATGCATGTTTGCTGGTATCAAGTCACGATCCAAAGCACAAATAAGTATAGAAATTCCAGTTCACCTCAATTCGACTTCATCTCACCGAAGGCAAGGTCTAAGGGATTGTCTTATTCACTTCTAACAGTAGAGACTATTCCTACATATTTAATTCGGCTCCCTGGCAAAACGCCAAGGTTGGCGGCGTTCGTCGCAGGACCCATATTCGTGCAAACACTGCTGCCCTTTAAACGAATGTGTTCTCATGGCAAAACATGTTATGGAACAAGCTAGCCGGCAGAGACAGGAGCACCATGGGTGTCGTTGCGCAAGTATGAGAATGACTATGGCTTTCTGCTTGATATAAGCGGATTATTTGGCTCCTAGTGGGAAGTGTTAATCTGATCTATGGATTGACGTCGTAATAAGTGTTTTTAAAGGAACATCTTGTGCAAATATCGTAAGGCTTCTGTTTATCCGGGCTTTTGGAGAATGTCTGGTCTTGCTTGATTAAATGCTTTTTTAAAGACAAAAACTAACATGCCACTTACAGTTCTGTTGCTGATACGTTTGAGAAACGTAGTTTCGGTATTGACATTTTAGGAAGCCATATGAATAGGGATATCCAAAGACCACTTGCTACCCATCGTTGCACACTACTCCATCACTAAGATATCTGTTTATTCGACGATTTCACCAAGTGAACAAACAGCCGATATGTTTGTATTTGCAGCGGAATTCTGGCAATCGTTTGCTCTTTTCAGTTGTACTTTCGGGTTTCATGGGCTTGGTTCAAATTGCTGGCTTTGAAAAGGCCTTTTGCGGTAGACTAGCGCTAGCTTTAGTTTGATGTCACATTCATAATTTTATCCACCAATTTCTCTCCTATCAGGCTGGTGCGAAATTAACGATGCCGCGGAACCGACGCGAACCCCTCGCGACGGGGTGGCGGTCATGAAGAACGATAGGTCGTGACAGCTGCCAGCTGTACCGCGCATCCCATGTAAAGGTTGCCACGCCCATATCGCACGATATGCATGCTAACCTGCCCTGTACAAAGGCCCGAAGACTTCATTTTTTGTGGGGTTTGGGGCAAAAACATAACAACTTGCAGTGATTCATTGTCACAGTTCAATGAAAATTAAGCTTTGAAGATCAAAAGTTATGCTTTCGCCCTGCTAAATTCCGTTCAAATACGTAATAGTAATTAACACACACGCAAGGGCCAGCGTTTGCGAGTTTCTGTATCTATCTATGGGCGGGGCTACAATTGCATGGGATATTGACACACGGGTTCAGAGCAGCCAACTATTGCCAGTTATCGTTCTTCCTGGCATACACCCCTCGCGACGTTGTAAACGCGTGCGTCTGAGTTGCCTCAGCTATGTGACTGACCCTATCACTCATCATACAGACGCACACGCGTAAAATGCAAACATCTAGTATAAATTGCTCTTGTCTCTGGTTATCTCTAAAAACCAGATGTTGGTCAACGATACATATGCTATGGGTAACGGTAGGGAGAAAGCTTGGTAGATGTAAACCTACTTGAGCACAGCTTCTCCTGTCTCTGCCGTATACTTGTTCCATAACATGTTATGCCATGAGAACACGTTCGTTCAAAGGGCAGCAGTGTTTGCACGAACGTGGGTCCCGCGACGAACACCGCCAACCTTGGCATTTTGCCAGGGAGCCGAATTAAATATGTAGGAATAGTCTCTACTACTTCTAACCCGTTAAAAATTGCATTCACTATAAGAATGAATACATCACAGAGAAATGGATCTGTTGTTCTATAAAACACTTTGAAGTAGAAAATTTCTGGTGCAGCCATGTCGATTATGTTGAATCCCGACGAATGTAAAGGAAAGAAGTTTTAGAGATCACCAACACTTGCATTCTAATGCTATGTCAAATTTTGAAAACAATGACAAGACAAACTATCCCACAAAGACCTGTAAAAAGTCAAAAAGTAAAAATTGTCAGTAAAATAAATTGATTGAGGAGGCGTTTGCGCGGCTACTCTCATAGATCATTGACCCTTTCAGGCCCTGACGAAGGCGAAGCCGCCGAAACGTTGGCCAATAAAACATACTAACAACCTCGTGTACGGCTACTAAAATTGTCATCGTTCTTCTTTCTTTCTGGCCTGGAATAGATGAAAAATCAACGAGACAGGCAGGAAAATGTTTTAAAAAAACTGAAGAAAAACGGACAAAAACAGCGGAAATCCGGTCGCAATGAAGTAATCGATAAATCAGCCGGCTGCCAAGGCTGGCAAAATGCCCGCCACGCCGCCCGCAACAGCCTCGCGGCGGTGTTGCGCCGCGGCTGTGTCACGGCCTCCGCCGTGGCCGTGCTGCTGCAGACGTTTGTTCCGTGGTGACAAAGACTATAGCTGTGTTTAGTGATACTCCGACATCAAGAGCGGTAAACGGAAGCGGAAGGCACTCCTCCTACTTCCAAATGATAGTCTCCTTGTGTAGTTCCGCCCATCCAAAAGCCGTGGAGGCAGTCTGTTTACTTGTTGTGCTGTTTTTAGTTATTTATTTTAATAAAATCTTTCATCCGATTGCTTTTACATAACAGCAAACCTGGACCACTCTGTTTGGACAAGCATGACGCTACTCACCGAAATTCCGATGGTGAAAAGCACAAGAAGATTCATCGCGGGGAACCGTCTTGGCACGAGAGGCGAATCGGTTCCGTGAAGGAAAATATGCTCCAGTAATCGCCGCATCTCGTGTGGAGAAGATGCTCTTGGATACCATTTATTCGAAAGAATTGACAAGCACTTGGAACCACTGCAAGTAGGAGTCTCGAACGACACCCGCAGCATCTCCTAGGACTTGAGGTGTTCGCTTAACCACTCTCTGTTATACCAATACTTTTATCAAATATGGTATTTTCTGTTTATCGTGTCTGCAACCGAAGGTGGAGAGCGGGTGGCTTGCGTTATGAGCATTTCGCGCAACGCGAGAATCTGGATTTGTCAGTCCAGCACAGGGACGGATTCATGCTAGCCGGGAAGGAAGTCTTCGAGATTCTTGAAGACGTAATCTACATCATGTTCGCGGTTCGCCCGCCAGGTGTCTTGTGCATCATGACAGTGTCGCTGCTGGACGCCTCAGGCGAAGCGGGTACTATCTTTGCAGGAGCATGGGGCGACTTCTCAGTTTTCATCTCCGATGAAGCGTCACAGTTGCCGGAGTCTCGCTGCCATCGCAAACCGGCTAGCCGTACCTACGCCATGTCTACATTGGCGACATCCGCTAGTTGGAACCCCGGCTTCGCTTTTCGCGCACATCGAACCCTGCGAAATACGGGGTCAGGAGTGTTACTGAACTACTGGTGGCTGCACGCGCTGTCCCTCGCAGCGTCACTCGTCACGACGTTTCGAGCGCATCTTCTCAAAGGGTTTCTCAATGCAGTTGTGTATGAGGGTACCCTGGTATGTAGCGCGGATCCCACGCATTGAAGGTTGCTGCTAGATCTAATGGCATTCCCAGACGGTCAAACTCCGTTTCGTTTTCTTGACGTTGCCGGAAAGTCGATGCGAGCGACCAGCAAGTCTCATTTCAATGAGGCAGAAGCTATTGTGTGTACCTCTGTCATAGATCGATTGAGGGATAGAGGTGTTCTTCTGCTTGAGGGATAGAGGTGTTCTTCTGCCTCCATCTGTATAATTTCTTTTTACATGGAGCAACTACGTCGCCACAAGGAGTACGCCTTCGCTTTGAGTGCTCAGCTGTTCATGGATCATCGTTTTAATCAAGAGTAGAAGATTTAACTCTGTTTAGAATTCCACCACTTGATCATTTGCTTGAAATCGAACAAATCTATATTTTAACTCATGAGTCCTCCGAAAGAAAAAAAAACCTGGCCCAATTACCCAAGACAAGCCGCCTTAAAAAATAGAACTCGAACAATTCGTGGTTTAATTACCCACAAGTCGCTTGAAAAAACCCCTGTTCATCCACTCAGCAAAAAGTGTGGTTCTAACCCACAAGTCGCCTAATTGGCTTGATTGTTTTCAAGCCTGGAATACTGTGTAAGAGGGTCTTGTCTTAAAATGAACCGCACTGTCCCACATGAACACTGATTGTAATGCATATCGTTACTGATCAATGATGATGGAGCCAGTATCAATAATGGAAGCGTTTCCGTTGTCTAGGTGTCCAGAAGTGATTAGAAGGAATTCTGGTGTCGGACGTGATCAGATCTTGAACGAAATTGGATATGGAAGCGGCACTGTCACGTAAGTATAGGTTTCAGTATTGCTATCGAAACTGAGCCAGGCTGTCGTAGAACCCTCATATGATGCTTCTATGTCTCGATCTTTGTGACACGAAATCGCTCTTGCAATTACTCTCAATGAAGCTGGCCATGTAATCATCCAATTGATGCCGTGTACTTTTCACTTGCTTAATTTTTCACTTAATTACTATTCCAATTGCGTCTATGCGTTATTGCCGTTTGTTACTCCAGCAACTGAACGTGAGAATTTTGTTCTTGTGAGGTAGAAGGACGTTCATTAAGGTTCATTTCAGAGTTATTGAAGGAAATGACACGGTAAATCTCGCGGGATCAATATCTTTGCAGAGGGAATGGTCCCAGTCATGTCAGAACTACTGGCCCAGAAATTTGAAGAAAACAACCAAGCTGAGTCAGCACTGCATTCACTTTTAGGGATTACTCACGCTACAATATCGTGGATCAAATCAACGAACCATGTTGCTGAACAGATGGATACGAGGTCAGATTCAGCTGGAGAAAGAGATCCATAGCGGTCTATGTGGAATCTGAAATGAACAGAATTCTCGAGGCTGAGGAGACTTGCTAGAACCGCAATGAGTAATGGCAATAATACATAACTCGGAGAACTGTCGTCAAAAATGTAATTCCTGGCGGTTGCCAAAGCACGGTAACGGCGAAAATCCTTATTTGTTGAAAAGGTTGCAAACATCTGAAGCTGCCTAATAAAGCGTCGACAAGCTCGGAAGGTATGTACAACTGCTCCAACAGACGTGGAAGAATGCTTCATCTTCACTGAAATACCGTTTGGAAGAATGCGAGACGCTTACCAGTGGAATGACTAAGTTCGAAAAAGGGGCAAGACAGCTGCAAAAAATTCTCAACAAGCCCATCTCGCCATACATTAGTGAGCTACGTGAGCCAAAGCGTAGCATGATGACTATCTATGCTCCGCTTGCAAAATTACTTGTGGTTAGACAGTAAGGTAATCGAGGCTGTCAAATCTCCTCCAAATGACGGACAATTGGAACAGAAAAATAGATACCCATCAAACCGGAAACACAGACCATTGCCATTCACAGAACAAGCAGTGTGTCAGGTTTCTGATTTGAAGACGGCAAGAGTGGGTGACTCCATGGGTACGAAAGCCATGTTAAAAGGCGAAGCCCAATACATACAGCCCTAGTCACCCTCGGCAATGCTTTTCACTTGCTGACGACCGGCGATATTTCCCATGACGATCATTTGCAAGAGATTCCGTTCGATGTTGTACAAGCATTGAAGGATGGGCTAATATGAAAGATATCCCACAGACAAATGGAGGTGCTTGATCAATTATATCCAGCAGACAAATGGAATGAAGGGCGATCCTAGAAAGCTGGAGACACACATCCGCAAGTTCAGATCCCGACCTCTCGATAAAGAAACAATCGATTCCGATTCCGAGGTATGCCGCGAAGTGATACAAAATCATAGTAATTTCTGTTGGAGCAGAGGTTACTCTTGGCGGTCATGACACTTCCAAGGGATCAGAAAATTCACCCATCCAGATGGTGGTGGGTTCGCAAAGCTTGTAGCATCGTTTTATGAAATATGGGTAGAACTGGGTTGACAGATGGAGTGCTAATCTACAAAAACTGGAGGGTCACCCTCGTGAAATAATGGAGACATTAGCAAAAAAAACGCCTGATTTGCAGGCAAATCCTCAACCATGCTCCACTCTACAACCCAATACACTGCCAGTAATTATGGGCTCATTGTAATCTTCTTGTTTTTCTGCTGTTTCACAGGGATTTCCCTCTATATCATTGTACTATTTTTATTATGCACATCTATGCTAAATTTCTCGGCGTAAAGAAATTAGAATAAATAGATACCTAAAGCACCGAATCATCTAAGAGAATTAAAAACAAAACAAAATACAAGACATAACACAGATCACACTCGGTTCAAAGAATACGGCTTAACATTCTATCTGCAGAACAACAAATAAAGTCTTGAGATTTTGACTTGAAAGATGGAGTCTGGCAAGTATAAAAGTCACAACAAAAGTGAGAAAACAAGTACTCGAAAGCAACAGCTATGTATACGAATAGAAATGCTGGTGAAGATCCTGGCAGTTCTACCGCCGCGCCCGCCATTCCCAGTCTTCAGGCAGATCACCTCGTTTCGCTACGCTATTTGGATCTGTAATCACCACATTATTACCTCACATTGTGTCATCACCCAAAATGTACCGTCATCAGCGTTGAAAAATCAAACGGAAAAATTTTTGAGTGAGAATCCGTGTGTCCTACATAAAGGTGGAGCAATCTATTCAAACTGATCATGAGCTCCTAATAGCGAGCTCAAAAGCTAAAATGGGGCATGTTGATAAGTAGTAGAGAAATTAAAGGCAGCGTCCCGCCTCAAAATCCTTTTTGAGATTTGAACGTGAAGAGAATCTCCAGGAGCTGGTGATCACAACGGTATACGTGATTCCATGCAGGACTGCTGAAAGACTCCATTTCCGAGTACCAATTTTTAAAGAGCCTTTGAGCGGAGCCGGGGGCGGGGCTAAGTAACTTTCCGAATAATTCACTTCAGGAAGCGCACCTCCTGAGGAAATTAGTATTCTTCGTGAGAGTTCCTCAACTCACTTACAAAATAGAAACTGTCTTCCATGTATGACTAACAAAGGAGTTATGGTCCGGAAACCCTATTAATCCGCCTTGGTTCCGAAGAAATGCGGGATTGCAAGGTTTCCGCCCAACGTGCTCCCTTGCTTGCCGGAAAGGGAGTGGAGTTTCTATTCCGTCAGGGAATTGATGAGGAACCCTCACAAGGAATACGAATTTCCTCAGGAAGTGCGCTTCCTGGAATGAATTATTCGGAAAGTTACTTGGCTCCGCTCCCGGCTTCGCCCAAAAGCTCCTTAAAAATTGGAGCTCGGGAATGGGGTTTTTCAACAGTCTCCCATGGAATCATTATACCGTTGTGATCATCAGCTTCTGGAGATTCTTCTCACACTGAAATCTCAAAAACGATTTGGAGGTGGGACGCTGCCCTCAACGAAAGAGTAGGAAAACATACCCCTCATTTCATGCTGACATGTGGGTCCCAAGTATCCTGGAGCACAACTACACCGGCCCGTCTTCCGATCACACGTTGCGCCATTATAGCACTGACACTTGTGCTGACAGTTTTCTCCATATCGGCCTTGACGGCATACTGTAACAATGCTGGTACATCCAGATAATCAAGCGGTCGAAGTCAATCAAAACAAAAACATTTACGGAGACCAAAAGCGAGACCGACCCACCTTGTTGACACTTGGGTCCACTGAGGCCAACTGGGCACAGGCAGGTACCATCTCTTGGATCACAGGGATAATCACCGCAGTCGCACTTGAGGTGGCAGTGAGGTCCATAGGTGGAGTTTTTGCAAGATGATTCGCACTATAAAAAACATTTCTGGTGGATTGCTTCACTTTTTTATGTCCATATAATGTGAAAGTTTTCAAATTTCCCGGTCGAATTCGCACGCACATGATCTCCCTCAAATCCAGGAGGACAGAGACACTGTCCGTCTCCTGGTTCACAAGAGGCACCGTTTTGGCAGGAACACGACTGACTACAGTACCAGCCATAGAAGCCCGCTGGGCAAACTGAAATGAATCGGTTCTTTCAAAGTTCAGTAAAGCTGCCGACTTCCACGTACCAAATTGACACCTAGTTCCATAGCGTCCCGGTGGACAATCGCAACAGCCTTGGATAGGATCGCATCTGAAAATGTTGCAACAAATACAACCTTGTAGAACTTATTTCACAGCTCCTAGAGAATATGTCACCTCGCATTTCCATGACATTCACAATCCAGCGTGCAATTCAAGCCATACTTCCCGGATGGGCAACTCTGCTCGCATGTGGTACCCATGTAGCCGAGATTACACCTAGAAAGGGAGTCTTAGCTAATACGAAACTCTGGAGTTGAATATGTTGATTCTTGCAAAAAAAAAACAACAGAATGATAGCCTAGAGGCAAAGCGGCGCAAAAGGACGCCAGAACGAAATACGTAATATGAAAAATAAAAAAGGTGAACGAGAAGACAGCCAAATAAAACTAAGGAATATTGAATGAAATAAAGAAAGTAACCAGGTTCGGATGTATGAGCGGCTAAATAAACCTTGAAAGTAATCACGAGGAAAAAAGAAAGAAGAATAGATGGAAGAAAGCTCTGTGAGAAGAAAGAGCAACACAAAGTGAGAAGGAAAAAATACAACCCATAAAAGAGCAAAAGCTCACTTGCATTCGCCAGTTGTGGGATCGCAATGTGCGCCATTAGCACATCGACACTTATCTTTACATCCAGGTCCCCATCGCCCTTCAGGACAAACTAAAACAAATACTACTCTTTCTACTTAAGGAAATCTTCATAATTTCGAAAACATTTGATTCAATTAGCTGCTTGTAGTAACCCACCTTGATTGCATGTAAGGCCTGTGAAGCCGGGAGCGCACTTGCATTGTCCGGACAACCTGTCGCATGTGCCACCATTTTCACACGAGCAAACTTTTTCACAGCTGAAATGAGATAGCATGCGTTACTAACTTGGACTTTAACACTTATTACGTGTATTATATTCTAATATTTATTACATGAGTCATATACTGAACATATTATTATATGAATATGAGCAAGCATGGTAAAATGTGTAGAATAATTACATCACTCGCCTATCTCCATAACGCCCTGATGGACACGGTGTGTCACACTTAGTACCTATAAAACCAGGAGGACAAATGCAGGCACCAGTCTCCTTGTCACATATTGCTCCATTAGCGCATTCGCATAATTCTGAACATTCGGGGCCAAAACGTCCTTGCACACAACCTGAAGGGAAGCAAGCTTCAGAATTTCGCTCTATCACCTTCATTAATGAAATAGAACCAACCACTCTTACAGTCATCGCCGAAATAGCCTGGTTTACAGAAGCATTTTCCGTTAATTGGATCACAATCGGCATTTTCTTCGCACTCGCACTTCTTCCGACAACCTTCTCCGAAGGTCCCTTCCGGGCATAGCTACAAGCATCATTATGTTCTCTACGGGTGGCACTATTTGCAGTGAAGGTGATAATGATAATGTGGTGTCAGTTGCAAACATGTACAGATGGTCATGGTGTCTTTCATGGGGGAAGACAGTTGGAAGAATCAATCTTTGCTTGAGAAAAAGGGAGAGAAATGCTAACCTCTGTGCATCCATGACCGGTGTAACCTTTGGGGCATTGACACTTTCCCGTGATATGGTCACATGGCTTCTGATTTGAGCAGCGACACGTTTGTGAGCAATGACGGCCAAAATATCCTTTCAAGCAAGCTGGAACAATAAAACACTAAATTAAAGGGGAAAAATCCACCTGAAAACAACAATAAATAAAAATTGGAAGGAGGCCTAGATCGTTGTAAATTAGGAAACGTATTTTGCTGTGTACTAAAAAAAGGAAATCATTCAAAAGAATCCCTCCAAATGCAGTGCATGGATATGGAATTGAAGCCATAGCCACGTAAATACTCACGTCGATTGCACTTTCGTCCTCGCCATCCAGCTTGACAGGAGCAATGTCCGCTGATCGGGTCGCACGTAGCTCCGTTTTCACACTCGCAGACTTCCTCACAGTTCGCTCCAAAATGGCCAGAAGGACAAGGCCGCTCACATCTGAATCAGATACATACCAATATTACTAATAATCTATTCTGTCGATGATAAAATATGAAAATGGACAAGGTAACTGTCGAAGAGTTCACAACGCTAATGGATTTAAGATATACCTCATTGATAACAACAAAAAATTCACCAACAGTGTAATAAAAATCTCAAAAATCATTTGTGTGAGACTAGAAAACTAGTTTTCTGCATCAGCCATCTTCTTCCTTCGAGCTACATGTAAGATTCAGAACAATTTGAAAATGTACCTCTCTCCTCTCCATCCTGGCAAACATTCACATTGCCCAGTTGTTCTGTTACAATTGGCTCCATTCATACAATCACAGCGTAGCTCACAATTCAGACCATATTGACCAAATGGACACACTGGAATAAGGAGAATACTACTGCTAATTCACTCAGTATTGGAAAAAAAATCAGAACGTACAGAATTCGCACGCTGGTCCGGTCCATCCAGCAGCACAGGTACATTCGCCTGTTTTTGAGTCGCAACTGCCGTCATGCATGCAAAGACAGTGGTGTATACAGTTAGCTCCCCATAGACTTGGTGGGCATGCTTAATGTAGTTACTGTGTTAATGGGAAAAGAATGGAAATATGACAGAAAGTCTCAACAATCACATCCCAGAAAGACTGTTTCCTTATTGTTTAATTCGATCTATGCTTCAATCAGCAGCTTAGAAATACCTGTTTCGCAGTTCTTTCCCATGAATCCAGCTGGGCAGTCACAAAATCCTGTAAGTCGATCACAAGTAGCTCCATTTGCGCATTCACACTCACTATTACAACCAGATCCCCACCTAAATCGGTGGATTACCTTCTTCAACAATTTTAATCAAGTTATATTTGCTTATTGCAGAAATAGTTATCTTCGTTTCCATCCTTGCTTCATCCTTCATTCTTTTTGTCCTCATACTTGGTATGAGGACCCCATCCTCGGCCTCGTGCCCCGCCCGTTCCCCTATGCTCACTGAGGGGCGGGGCCAAGTGCTTAGACACTCTAAGTTCTGTTCGGGCAGTAGAGCGGTTGCTCTCGTATTCGTCAATAAACCACTGAACCGCCATCTTTCTGTACTCTTAGTTCAGGGCCTAAAAACCCTGTTTGTTGTCTTCCGGTCGTCCACCCTCTGGACATTTTCGAAAGGGTTCCGACCCACAAACAGTCTTCTCGCGCCCCCACACTTTTTTCTCCCTCACTTGTTTAATTTCGTAAAGCAAAGTACAATAACTGGGGTATGCTCCAGATAATGAACATTTACTTGCATTTAACGCCGCCTTCAGAGCACAAAATTAGGCGAGCTGTTTCCATTGTTGTGTAGGTTACAGGATGTAGTGAGGCTTATTCAGCCAAAAATGATAAATTCATCAGCCGTGACATGCTTCCCCCTCACTCGAGCAAAAGTAGCCTTTGAGTGCTGAACAACACATATCCATAAGCTGCGTTTCAAAGACTGAATAACTCTACCTTCCTGGAGGACATGGCGTGGCACAATCTGGGCCGGTCCAGCCGGGCGGACAGCGACAGTCTCCTGTCACATGGTCACATCTCGCCACGAATGGATTGTACAGTGTGGTATCATCTGAAGCGAAAAATTATTGTAAGTACCCCTATCTCTATCGAATATCCAAGATTACTTGAAGTAGCGCAGTCGCATATGAAACGACATTCTTCTCCATAGCGCCCGTCGGGACAAGGGCGGTCACATCTGCAGAAATCATATTTTTACATGCAGAGGTTTCCTGTGGAGTGTTTTGTTTTTCATTTTTGATCGTACCTCTTTCCCCTCCATCCAGGAGTGCAGGTACACGCTCCTGTTACACCATCACACGATGCACCGTTGGAGCAAGAACAAATTCCACGACAACCAGCTCCAAAGCGACCAGGCTCGCAGTCTAAATTGGAATGAATTGGCCTCCAGGGAAGTGGATAAATTCTAAATGATATGAGCCATAAAGTATAGTGAGAAGGTGGAAAGAAATGTCCAACAAAAATCAGCAAATTCTTTTCAGGCTTTGTCAATTCTGCTGCTAAGAAAAGACTTCACTGACGTCCATGAGAACGGAATTTTCCTTCGAAATTTTCATACCTGCACTGTTTTCGTGCAGAAGGACACAGATACTAGAGGAGATACAAAATCTCTACCTTGATCGCACTTGGCTCCTCTCTTTCCTGGTGGGCAAATGCATTCTCCATCTGATGGATCACAGTGCATACCGTCAGCACAATCGCAACGTTTCAAACAGTCCTAAATAAAAATACATGGAGAATATAGTATGAACAGGGCACGTGTAAAGCTTGCCTTTCCATGATAGCCTTGCTCGCACGGCTTATCGCAATTTTCACCCATCCATCCTGGCCGGCATTCACATTTACCATCCACTGGGCTGCAGATTGCACCATTCTGGCAGTCGCACAACTTCATGCAGTCCGTACCATATCTTCCGGATGGGCAGACTGTAAAAAAAAAACATTAATTGAGCATCAAGACACAGGTAGTGCGTTTCACATTGCATTCCAATTATTTTTTCGATGAGAATGGGACAGATCAGGAAGAAGTTCATACCTTCACTACAGCTCGCTCCATAGAAGCCAGGAGGACAGATGCAGGAACCATCTTTGGCGTTACATTCGGCTCCATTTTGACAGGAACATTCGAACGCACAGTTGGGACCATACAAACCAGACGGACATGCTAGAGTGGACTGTGTTTACAAGGTGATAGACTTGTGATAGAAGAAAGAAACAATTTTGAGGGATTTTTTTTTGAAATGGTGATACTATGATTCATCTAAAAGGTGATGTAATAATTCAAGGTTAGCTTCGCTAAGCATGTCGTAGTGATGAAAGACTTAGAACGTTGATCTCACCGACAGTGCCTTTCGAAATTTTAGCTTGAAAATCCTGTACCTCACCTTTGAATCGATTGTGATTTTTTTTTGAAATCAGCTGGAATCATCAGGAGACTCTGATGACAATGATCAACATGATTTCGCACAAAAATGCCGATGTAGCCGTTTCTGAACTCCTAATTTGGAGCAAATTTGGGATGGGGCATCCATGGGAATTCGAGACATTGCTGACTATGGCCCAATGCTGCTAAGCGATACACATTTGTTCCCTAGATGTCTCGCATTCGTATAGATGTCTTTCTTAATACTCGAATAAGAGCTAAAAACCGGTTTCGTCATTTTTGCTGGGAACGTGTAACACTGTGACTCTGGTCTCCTGACGATAAAACAGCTGACAACCAAAACAAAGTGAGGGACCCGGCCTTCGAGTACGTACTTCAAAAGCCTTTCAAACTACATATATGACGCTGCCAACTGATTTGTCCGCGTAAAAATGCAAGTTGGGAATGAATGGCCACAATCCGGACCGTTTGGGGTATGGCACAGTGAAAATGAAATGTGGCATAACTCGAACCGTTCGGATTTTGCTATTCATTTTTTACTTTGCATTTTTGCGAGGACAAATTAGTTGGCAGCGTCATATATAGTGTGTTAGTTCTGGGAGAGTGAAGGGGGGTGCATCCGCACCGCTCACCATTCGTCCATATCGCTACAGTTGTCTGCGTATCATAGCCAACCATCATCTCCAGCTATCAACGATGTGTCTAGCCTGCTAGAGATAATGATAAGCAATGAAGGGTGAGCGGCGCGGATGCAGACCACCTCAGAACTAACAGACTATACATTATCTAGGGATCATCTATGGTGTGAGTGATTTACGAAAAGCTGATATACACTATGAGGCTTGGAAGCAATTTTTAAACCAAAAAAGAATGACCGATTCGTTTGCAGTAATGGTGCGAATATGCGTACTGACTCAAAAAAGTAACGTGTATGTAGCAACGCTTAGGCTGTCACTGAACTCCATTCAGCACCCAATGTCGCCGTCCACTCTAATATCTACTGATTTTGAGCAGGCCGTCGCTGTTGCATTCTTCATTGATAATCGATTCATATTAAAATCCATGTCATTCAGGTGATAGCAACGCAGGCTTTTATACTCTACTCCAAGTATAACGGTAAAGCTAACGCAGCAGCCATTCTTGAGCGATTATTTGCTCCTCCGTCTCTTTGTGCCCCTAGCGGTCTACCACGACTAAGAGACCAACATGCGTGAACAGAACATAAATGACGAGCCTTATACTCACATCCCGCTCTGCACTCCTCGAGTCAATGTGTAACAAAAGTAACGAAATCTACCCCCTATAGACAATGTGAAGGGTGAAGTGGGCCGCTAGAAAAAGTAGAACCAAGCGAAGATAATTTTCAGTACGCGGATTCGCCCCATTATTGACTGCAGAATAGCAGCTATACGACTTTTACGATTTTAGTGCTACTCACGTGTGTCACACATTACTCCGGTGAGTCCTGGAAGGCACGAACAAGTGCCGGTCACATGGTGGCATGCTTTCGGTTGTCCTGGTTCCGAACACTCACATCGTTGCTCACAGTCGTAACCGTACGTTCCAGGTGCACACACTGCAACAACGGCACCGTGCAACACAATGGCTGGTATCCTTGTAGGACCCGCCAAAACACAGCTAAGAAAATAAGTGGACCAATCACAAAACGGAAAGGAGTGGTCTAAGGAGGGAAGCGTTGTTTTGAAATAATAAGATCGTCGTTCAGACTAAGAAGACGTGTGCATACTCTCACTTATTCTAAGTTATAATCCCAGAAGTGCGGTGAAGTGGCTATGAGCGGAGTATTCGAAAATATGGGACTGCTGTAAAATACTCCGCCCACATCATCTACTACTAAAATGTACTCTATCTACGACGAATCATGGAACTACTGTGTCAGAAACAAACTTTCCTCGAAGGCACGATTATGGAAATGTCTAATCGCAAGTGCAGGAGTCACGGTGCCAGCCTTGCATCACAGAAAGCCACCTGCCCGGTCCGCCGCGCTGCACCAACTAGTACGTGGCGGGTTTTGCCAGTATCAATGTGTACTCATGTTTTCCACAATTTTTCTTTCTGTCTTTACTTTCATTAAAGGAACTATGGAACTATAAGCAGAACACTGATATCGCGGAGGCCCGGTAACCACACCGCTAGTTGGTCTGCCGCGTTGCGTATGTGGTGCGGTGCGGCATAACGAACAGATAGTCTTCTGCGATGCAAAAGTGACTGGTTGACACTGTACTAGATGAAGCGGATTCAAGATTCTATGCCCTGAAACGCTCAACACTTTGACGTAGCAGAGCAATGAATACCTTTATCACAAAGCTCTCCAGTGTACCCAGGAGGACATTTTTTAGCGCAGTCTCCTGTGACTGCGTCACAACGATGCCCTTCAGAGCACTGGCACTTCTTCGCACAGCTTGGTCCATAGAAGCCGATTGGACACCGTCGCTTGCACAATGGTCCATAGAACCCGGCACGACAGATGCACTTCCCTGTCTGAAAGTAACATTTACATAAAAATGAGATTCTATATATGAGATTTGCGTCACAGAAAATATTATAATTGGGCCTGAATAGATGATTAATGCAATATGAAGCTATATTGTCAATGCTCTAACTGTAGACTGTTCTAAATTCATTGAAAAGGTGGAGGAAAAGACGAAAACTTTAACAAAGGGAAAAGTGCTCCTCCCATCCTTTGCCCTTTACTGTGCTGAAATCGGGACGGACTTTTTGTTTGTAACCGCTATTAAACATCTGAAATCTGTTTCATTAGGTATGATTGTTGGTAAGAAGTCAACGAGAAAAAGAGCGCGAGAAAGTGCGCAGGAGCTTGACAGGGTGACGAGAAAAGCAGATAATATACACGGAAACACAACTACCGTCAAGATTGAAACACACTATAAGGATTAAAAGCTCCAGAATTCAATTATACCTTGCTGTCACATCCCTCGCTGTTCTCGCGCGAACACTTGCAAGTATGTCTACAGTTCCGTCCAAATACAAAGCTAGGACATGGTCTGAAAGGATTATTAGCGAAATGGAATCAAATTTGAACAAACTCGCGGGTAGAACTAACTTGTCACAGTTCTCTCCGTATAGTCCCTCTTCACAGGTGCAATAACCGTAGACTGGATCACAACGTCCATCAGGACATTGCATACGACATTTCAGTTCACACATCGGTCCATAAAATCCTGAAATAATTTCGAATGTACAAATTGTAACAATCAGCATTTATAATAATGCCACCTGGAGGACATGGTCCTTGAGGGCATTCTTCAGCCGAAGTGCATCGGCAGCTGCCGGTCACTGGGTCACAACTCTTCCCGTCGCATCCACATATCTGAATAGTGGAATTTAATGGAGTTGAAGAATGCAGGCAGATGTTCTGGAGAAACAACAGGTACACTACCTGGTTACATCCTGCACCCCATCTTCCATCTGGGCACATATCATCGCAGATGTCACCTGTGAATCCTGGCGGACATTCACAGCTAGTCTGGTCGGATGAGCATGAACCTGGACAAATAACCTCCTTGTACACTTATATACTACTCAAGTACTAAAAGGCTCGTGTGATATTATAACATGGAACAAAATGACTCCGTTTAAAGGGGGTTCTCAACTCAGAATAGTTTTCGACATTTTTTTAACGAAAGGAATCATCAGGACATGCAAATCACAATGATATAAATTATCCCTTACAAAAATGCATGAGAAGCAGTTTTTAACCAGTTCCGTTTGTGGAGAATGTGTATCTCGTGAGGAGAAATGGGGCGTTACCAAACAGAATGATAGATCTCCCATGACCACATTTGTTCCACCGTAGCTTTAGGCGTCAAATAATCTTAATGAATAGTGTACTTAGTGCACAGTGCACACAACACACCTCGATTTACGACCACTTCCTCCAAATTGCTCGGAATCAGTGAAAGGCCTCTGCCTCGCAAGGATTTTGCGTTGTTATCAGCGGAAAACGATTCCATTTAGAGAACGGGTCTGATCTCTCAACGAGTTGCTTCTATACACCGTACAATCAATGAGAAATGAGGGCCCGTTTACATTGTTTCGAACTGATGTAGAGACATTTCTCGTTCTTTTTTTTTCGAGAAACATCCAGATCACCTATGCAGAGATACATCTCGTTCTCCTTCCTGAAGTCTGTTTTTTTAGTCCCCCTTCCCTTCCGAGCTCGTTTTGTTTGCACAGATAGTATCTCTGCAAAAGAAGGTGGTTGTTTCTATCGATATGCAATTGTGCGTCAAAATTGTGTTAATTCAGTGCAAAAGTGAGATTTCTACTGTATCGAAACATGTCCACAAGCTCATGGTATAGTAATGTATAGTGATTGGTGACCTTGTAGAAGTAAAAATGAAACTCTCCGAAAAGCAAAAAAAAAAAATTTTAGACCTATTTTAGTTCGTCTATGCGAATATCACTATCTTGGAAACATATGTAGGGTGATCTTCCATGTATTCGAGACTACCCCACTGAGCACCTCAGGAGCGAAAAAAGAAGACAAAGATTATGATGACCCATGATTCAGTTTATGCGAATTTTTGTAAACGACTACATTTCTATCCACCTTCAAAAAAGCCAAAGAAAGTGGATCGGTCTGAATGAGAATGAAAGGACTGAAAGAGAAGGAAATGTTGCTTTTGAATATGTATAGGGCATTCGGAAAGGAGTCGGTACTGGTGCATTCACGGACCTGAGGTGAGTCACGTGTTCCACGTACTCCCACATCATTTCCGGGATCCTTTCTAACATGTTAAGCGGTTAAAAATCACTGCGACTAACAAGCTTGAACATGCGCGACTTGCCAAAGGCCTCTCTAATCTCTTTACGTAAAAATTCACCAATACCGACTCATTTCTGAACCGCCTGTACCAAGAGTGTGGTCGAATCATCACTCTCCACTTCGAAATATTATTCCCAAGCTCGCGTTAAGGGAAATCCGACGCTGATTTTGCAATAAAATAGAATGTGGTGTCTTGGATCATCTGGATCACTTATCCGTTATCCAGTTAGTTTTGGCCTAGTGGTTCACGTCCGGCTGACTTCAAAGATTACGCCGTAAATCCAGGTGTATTGTGTGCATTGTGCACCAAGAACACCATTCGCTAAGATTATTTGACGCCTAAGGCTACGGTGGAACAGGTGTGGTCATGGGAGAATTATCATTCTGTCGTTACCAAGGCACCATGATTG
Organism: Ancylostoma caninum; assembly: GCA_037903475.1. Classification (NCBI taxonomy): domain Eukaryota; kingdom Metazoa; phylum Nematoda; class Chromadorea; order Rhabditida; family Ancylostomatidae; genus Ancylostoma; species Ancylostoma caninum. The sequence goes on from JBAJFG010000617.1 coordinate 26,593, forward strand.
GCTGGTTTGTTGAATGCACCAATCGCAGTAGCCTGGTAACATCCCATCCTCCCTCACGATGATATACACCCATTTGTGGAGAATCTACTATGCTTATTGAGACATCTGCCGCAAGGCTGTACAGCTGGTGATACTGATCGCTGGTACCTAGCGTATCGTAGGGGTAACTGTCTCGATAGACATTCCGGATGCTCCACAAACGAAAGAGCCTTTGAACGAGTTCCCTTGCTCGTCCGTGAGGAATCTTGTGTAGCATTCTGACTAGCGCCTTCTGGAGATCCTTTCCTCACAAAGATCCCGCAAACGATCCTAAGGTTAGACGCTGAATCATATTGCAGTGAAGCTAACCCTTAATGATGAAGGCACGAAATCATGTCGGGATTAGAGAAAACAATGCGTCGTTTTTTGTGCGCTTGCGAGAATGCACAAGTTCCCACCAAATGGGATCACTAGTCCTGTCACGAAAAGAAAATCAATGGCTGTGCGCCGGAAGTTCTGTCAAAAATGAGTTTCAACTGTGAACTGAAGCGTCGTTGGCAGGATTTTCCGCTACTGGGAACGCATTTAAATATGGTTTCTGCACGTGTTATAGGTAATTTATTGTGTTTTCGCCTTTGTGATTTAACAACAGTCGTCTTCACGCGACATGGTTCACCCCAGAAGCGAGAATTTTCGCGGTAGCTCTATTGAAAATTTGAAAAATTGTAGAAAAGCTACACTCACCACCATTTTTACAGTCATTACATGTGTACTGACAGTGTGGACCAAATTCTCCTTGTGCACAAGCTGAAAAACACAATCAAGGTACTTTAGAAAAAGTAGCCATGAAGAAAAATAATCACAAATTGTTAGTAATGACGTTATCTACTCAGGCGTCAGATCGAATGCAAAACGTGCAAGCCACACTACTTTTGTAGGCACTAACTACTGTGAAATGCACTCATGAGGGAAAATGGGCGGGGCCACTGCTGTGCGATTGGTCTACGTCCAACACATCCACTCTCCGACGTTCAATGTCAACCTTTTTGCCATTTGCGAGCAAGAGTGAAATATGTATGCTTTGAGGACCTTACGTGAATGGGAGATGAATTTGCACTGAAGTGTGATGGGAGGAGTTTGAATGAGCCAATCGGACATCAGCGGAAACGCCCTTTTCGGTCGCGATGCACCTCACCTACTACTATGATTTCTACGACTGAAAACATCTTCTTTGAAAAAAGATGAGCACACAGCTAGACACGACTTTAACACATGAAAAGCGCGTAAGGACAACACATGATCTACCTTTACGCAATCGATTGAAGGAGAAACTATACGGAGAGATGGGCCGTTTGGTGCCATCTCCAGGATAGTTCTCTATGTTATCGATGAGTCGATCCAGAGACGTCCCGTCGATGTCGATCGTGTCATCCAGCTGTTTTCGATGTGTAACGACGTCTGAAAACACGTCACAACCACATAGCTAAGCGAAAGCGAAAGGACAGCGTAGTACGTTGAAGATTGAACCGGGATAGTCGAGGGACCAGGGGAAGATATCCGCACATCTGGGTAGAAGATTAAATAAGAATGTATTATTTCAGAGTTTTCTTCATGCTATGAGCATGAACGGGCAGCATACGTGGGGACTAAAAAGGAGTAGATTTCGTGTAAATGTTTTTTCTTCAATTCTCATTCAACGTTGTGGTCTCACAATTATTCAGTTTCGGTTCCATCGCTAATACACCTCGCAGAACTGGTGCGACGCGGACGCGGGCTGACACAGTGGTCCTAACACGTTCTGACACGCAACAGGTGGGTCAGAGTGCGCTGGGAGTCGTGTCAAGACGTGTTGGGAACTATAGGATGTGTTTTACTAAAGTTCTTATATAACTTCTGCTTGATGTAATAGTTTCAAAACGTTGTTTGCAAACAGTTATGGTCCGTTCCATCAGTGGCGAGAGATGGACAGAAACTAAACAGAGAGAGAGGGAGAGAGAGAGAGAAAGAGAGAGAAAGAAGAAAATTCAAGAAAAGAATTTAAGAAAAAAGAAGAGAATTCAAGAAAATTTTTTAAAAAATTTAAGAAGAAAAAATTTAAAAGGTGATGATAGAAACGAACATAACTGGCAGCAGACGTAAGAACTACCTCTGGGGACCAGTTCTCGCGTCACACCTCTGGGTTATAGACATAAATAAGACCAAAGCAGTCGGATAGTTTGGATTTGTAATCATGGTTCCCAGGTATGCTGCCCGTAGTTATTTACAAAGTATTGTAAATATATCTGCATTGACGTTACTGCAGTCTGGTTGCATATCGCACATGCTACCATTCATCTCCTTTCATGCAGATTCTGCATTCAAACGTATCATTCCACGAACAGGGTCCATAGTACAAGACTACCGACCGAATGATATGTGCAAACACCAGCTACATATGTACATAAAGCTAAGAATAAGGCATCATCACACACTCTGTGGTTAGTCCTCATAAAATCTGTATCACTTACGCGACGCAACAATAGGTAGAGAGGCGGACAGGGCGGCTAAAACCATGAAACATGGGAAATCACAGATGGATATTCACATTACGAAATAACAATGCGCGAAAACGTAGTTGAAAAGGATACTTGGATCGGATTCGGGAAAAGGGGCAGCTATCACAGTCGGTATTTTCATGGATTATCTCTGTGGGCGGACTGTATATACCTCTGCCGATGATCGGTCGGCAACACCATATGGGCGGATTTTTGCAATAAAAAGTCAGGACACCTATTTTAAGGACACGAACACAAACGGATATTGCAGCATATAATACACATCTATGCTATGCAATGTATAATAAATAGCCAACGAAATATGTTACGATTTGATATTTACAACTCATAATATGCAGTCCAACCAGTGCTGCATCAGAGAATACCGCCCTTCTGGTCTGCCGCGCCGCACTAGCCATGCGGTGTGGCAGAGCAGCTTGTTGCTTTGAATGTCGGGCGTTGTCGGTATTGGTGCTTTGCTCATTTTTCATTCTAAGCAATTCGGTCTGCAGACAAAGACGCAAAGAAAACAGCGGAAAGTGGTGTGCCGCGCCGCGTAGGTGACGCGACACGTCAAACCAGATGAGAGACATCCCGTGATGCAAAAGTAATTGATCGTCACTGTATGTATTGCATAAAAATTACATGAATGATAAATCCTATTTATCTTTTCTTTTTCTTTGCTATATTCTACTACTTTGGAACTAACTAGACTACAAAGGAAAAGAACGCCCCTCCCTCCTTCTACGTCAGCCCCGACATTTGCTGTTTACATTGACACAGTTCCTTAATAAAATTGCAATTTCTTTTACAGGCAGCACTCACGGAAATTTTCACTTCTGAAATGAGTCGCTTACAATGTAGCCGGCCGCTGGACAATCGCAACAGTAAGTTGAACACCTTGAATGGCCGCCTACCTGCGAAGATACTGCCGTGCACACATCTACCGCTCTGGACATTAGGGTTCCGTCGCGGCAACTAACGCCTTTGACAGGGTGTGTGCATGTGGTTCAGCGGGGGCGTGTCTATGAAATTCGTACATTTTGCAGGGTTCCGTGGGGGGACCCATCACGGAACACTCGTCCGCGCTGTGGACACACATGAAATACCGCCTAATTTTCTGCGTTTTTCGCGTGTTTCACGCTACTTCATCGTTGTCAGTGAGTTCATCGTCTCTAAAAACCCCGATATACCGCGAAATCCTCAACCCAAAAATTTCCGTGAGTGCTGCCTTTAAGCGATGAGCAGGATATATAATACATAGTCTGCTCAGGCTTTTGCCCTCATTCTGTCCCCTTTTCCGCAATCCGATCTATGAACCATTTTGATTTTTGGTGGTTCATCACTAGGAAATAATCATTAAGAAATAAATGCTGCACCCACCCATGCAAGTCCTTCCGTCCTTCCCCAGCACATAACCGCCGAAGCATTCACAATGCCGGCCACCTTCATCGTTCCGACAAAGCTGACTGCATCCTCCATTATTCACAAGGCACTCGTTGATATCTGAATCATGAACGGCTGGTAAAACTCGAACATAGAGCGTTATACTTGCAGTGGTCGAGCTCTGTGATTGACCACCTTGATGAATTGACCAATCGCAAAGCTGGACCGTACAGCCCTTGCCAGGTATTACGCCTCACAACCGTAAAACTCGTCCAAGCGAAGAAGAGTGTATATTTTGTTCTAGTACACTCACTCACCGTAGCACGAATGACCATCCTCGGCTAATCGGTAGCCTTCTTCACAGGAGCACTCATAACTTCCTGGGGTGTTGGTGCACAAGCTCTGACAGCCGCCATTGTTTGCCACACATTCGTTTATGTCTAAAAATGAAGCATCAAATTCATGTGGGATGTTGTGAGGGGAAAATGGGCGGTGCTTAGCTTTTGATTGGCTGGCTTTACGAGCAGATTAGAGCAACATTGTGCGGGAACCAATCACAGGCTTGGTCAGAGATCAAAGATCAGTGTTTTATGGGTAGCAGATATAAGGAACAAAATGTGAGCAGATCACCTTCACAAGTTCTTCTGTCATATGTCATTATGTAGCCAGGTTTACATTGACACTCAAATGAGCCTGGTAGATTGACGCAAAGCTGAGAGCATCCACCATTTCCTACGGAGCATTCGTTGATGTCTGAAAAAACTAATTCAGAGAATTTGAAGGAAACTTCCACGTGCTCATTATCTATTTTTTGTGCCTATCAAACGTATGTAATGCTTGACTGCAGAAATAGCCTACGTGGAGTATAGCAACCTGCATCTCTGTCATTGGCTCGAAATCGATCTTGATACATATCGATCGTCGGCGGCCATGTCGCAGCCACGCAAGCAGTTACGCGTCCAAAATCGATAACTATCAGAATTACAGGCTCTAAGTGGCTGCGACACAGGTTCCCAGACTCCACGTGGAGTATAGCGGCAGTCTTGTATGTGCACATCTAGGTAATTATTTTGTGAAATAACTGAAGGAAAGACATATATTGGAGACATCTGTAGTGCTAGGAGCCTATACAATGTGCGGGGTAAAAACGTCCAGAGGCTTCTAACTCTGCATGTAGTGCATTAAAATAATCTATTCGCGTTGACCACTATTCATGGAAAATCCTCGGCAAGTACAGATGCGTGCGTTTGACGCACGACAGAAGCACGCATCTAGCATAAATTGTCCTCATTTCACACAATCCTCTGAAACTTGAGACGGGGTGGCTATTTCTTTTCCTGTTATCCTCATCATGATTATCAACATTATTCCGTGCCCCACTGCTATTTTCTAGACAAAATTGGTATTTTCCTTTCGACTCTATGCAGTGATCTAACAGTGATCCTACAGCCATTGGATTACAATGAGAGACCAATGCAATATTTGCATAGCGTGTTCATACATAGTAATAAAATATAAGCTTGAGGAACGTTTACGAAGATTCTGTGAGGTACCGTATCAACAGCAGTACACCTACCGTAACCTCTAAACACACAACTGGAGTCACGATACAAAAGGAGAGAATTTTCATGATCAGAGTGCATCAAGAAATCCATATGTTCATAGTTCTGACGTTTTTTTTCAGACTCTTTAATCAGGGTAGCTGTATTTAGGTATGCCTTCGCTAAATCCCCTGGAATAACTCAGGATATTTCTGCTCATCAGATCTATTCCGTTCAGGATTGTGTACCCCATATGATTTTTCTGCCATGAAAATTTCCCTCATCAGAATTTTTGCGGAAGCAAGCCCGTTAACGTAGCAGCTACATTCATTTTTTTGTGATGTTCGTGCAGAAGAAGGCACACTCTAGGAAACATATGAGATGTGAGACTACCTAGCAATAAAATGTGCTATGACAACGAATTATATAACAAATGAGTGGTATGTGTGTCACCAGTGCTGACCCAAACACGTATAGGATGAACCAAATAGCCATCTATTGCGTTCATTCTGGGCTAACCCTGGCACGAATGCCGATCGACTTCATTGAGTAAGTAGCCAGCATTGCAGAAGCATTGAATCTCATTAGAACGATAGTCCATACACAGACGATGGCAAGTGCCTTGGTTCAGAAGGCAAGATGTGTCCTCATAGGCATCCGAGACGTAAACGGATCTCACTTGCAGGTTACTTTTTTGGTCTGAACTGAGTTTTGGACGATTTTTCTCCAGTATGTTTGAAGGCACAGCTAACCTTTGCTTAATAACTATAATAGCTCACATAAAGGTAGTGAACATTCCATTTTAGCAAAGTGAAGATTAGGGGAATCCATGAAAAAGAGGAAGGAAAACTGAGCTCTCGATAATTATTGTGTTATTCGCCAATTTATAGCCCTTCAAAAGAATTATAAGATCACAGCTCCTGAACGATCAGGTATTGCAAAGCGTTCAAGCCTTCGCTACATTTGTTTCGATGATAAAGTCTCTTGAATTTTTTCCATCAAAGTTTATTCAATTTAAAGCGTTTTGCTGACAAATGGGCGGTGCCACACGTCTGCTACTGGTTGCCGCCTCATTAACCCCACCCACTCGATTGATTGCATAACACGTTGCTTTCCAGCAGCGTAGAAGGTGCTATATGGACTAGTTGCATAGCTTTCATACGCACGTGGTCCATGGGAGTGGAAGCGTTGCAACCGGATGGAGCGGTTTGGAAGAGTTCTGCGATTGGTCAGTTGGATAAATTGGCCAATCGCAAAGCTCGACCCTGCCACCCATTCCCTACGCAACCCTACACCTCGAAAAAAAGGGTAGAAAGCAAGTCAAAATGATTGTGTGGTGGGTGTGGTCTCGCTGCAACCCCCAAACCAACACCTAATATGCACGACTTCATTTGACCATGGCGGGAATCTTTTTCGAAAGAAGAAGCACATAGTTGGTCAGAGGCGGCATTGAGATTACCCCGGGTGAAATTCTTAACACACTCCAGAATTACCCATTACAGGTGCGAGCGTCAACGCGTTTACCCTGGGTAATCCAAATGAAGCATCCAGGGCAGGAACGACCAGCATAAGGGTTAGCTGTGCCTCTAACGATTTTTCCAATCAAATTGCTCTACCAACCGGTACATCTAGCAACCCACCCAGGGTAAGTAATAACCAACGCACCTTTGCAACTCATCCCATCTGCGGCCAAATCATACCCGTTCCTGCATTTGCAGACATGACCACCGTCGGGTTCATCATAGCAGTCGTGCTGACAGCCACCGTTGGCGATTTGACATCCAGAAAGTCGCTCGTCGCATGAACGACCATCCGCGGCCAGGGTGAAGCCGGGACGGCAGTGGCATCTGAACTCAGCGTGTCATTGAAAATCGCTTCTTAAAGTAGCAAAACAAGTGAAAAGGTTGAAGGACGACGCATGTGTACCTATAGGATCCGTAAGTGTTGACGCATTCATGTTGACATCCTCCACCTCTTTGAGTCTGGCACTCATCGATATCTGAAGCAGCTCAGTGCATTTAGTAGGCATTGGAATTAGCAATATTTGATGCTGAGGACGTTGAAGTAAGAACGGAGAGTTTATTTCAATAGGAAGTGCAAAGTAGTATTCATTTTACTGTTTCTATTTAATAGTTCCTCACAAATATCACTGAATTATAGACAGTTCACTGCTTGAAAGAGTTACTGGAAAGTAGAAAAGATTCGGATTAGTGGAATTCTTAATAAATCTGACAAATGATGTGGAGAGGGGCCTCATTTCGAAAAAGGGGTGTGGCCAAGCTCAGCGATTGGCCTCTCCATCTAGAGAGCCAATCGCAAAGCTCGCAGCGAACCAGTACACCGCTACACACAATTTCATCATAAGAAAAATAACCACGTTACCAAGAGATTACCAAGAAAATCATGAGAGTATAATCATTAGAACATAAGTGATTGATAAATCATTAATATAAATCAACAAATCACTAATAGTCATGTCAAATTATCTTACCTACGCAGGTCTTTCTGTCATAAGCCAACCGATATCCGGCAAAGCACTGACATCTCGCTCTGCCATTTTCATTTACACAGTGATGTTGACATCCTCCCTTTTTATCCAAGCACGGATCGATGGCTATAAGAGAAGTTTTTGATACGTTCAGGTTGATGGGAATTTGGAACATTCTTTATTTAGGTGTAATTATTTCTTGTAAATGTGAAAAATAAGAAAAGAGGATAGTGTTTCAGTAATTTCTAGTGATGTTCTAGTGAAAGAAACGATTCCGTGAAAAGTTCTATTAGGGAGTTTGAATCCCTGAACGGAGGTAATGTTTCTCTTGCAAATACTAAGCTCTATGCAAATGTTTGGACCTCCTTGTGATATTATCCATATCTCTAAAAATTTTCGGGATTTCCCCCAGTATATTCATTCCACCGTACTAGACGATCCCCTCAGCTCCAGCACCTGGCTGTCTGGTCCCCTGAAAAGGTTGCCGGGGCGTCCGGGATGGGACACCGGGCATTGTTCAACGGCGACGGTGATTTGCATTCATAAGCACTGTTAATTACAACTGAGAACACGACATATGCTCGAGAGGCACATAATGGAGTTAACGACCGTGCTAGTCACCGTCTGCCTGTTTGGGAAAAATAGCTGGAGAAGGGCTGGGATCTTTAGGATCCGTTGGTGCCTCTGATCCACATATTTTAGCAAATCCTTTGGAAAATCTCGAGATGTTCCCAGTAAAGATCATAGAAAAGTTTCAAATTCTTTCAAACGAAAAATGCCGAAAATTTATCCTTGGGCATTAGATTTTTATTCAGGTGGTCATGTCTTGTCTGGATTTTATGATGGATGAGTTTCAAACGACTGTCTTACTACAGCTATGAAACGTTTAAATAAATAAATCTTCTGCATGGATGCTTAAAAAGGAACCGACTCACGATGGCACTTCTTCTTGTCATCAGCCAAGCGATATCCATGCTTACATTTACATCGGTAGAACCGCCCGAGCTTCTCTTCACAAATATGATCACATCCACCGTTGTCAGCGGCGCAGGTATTGGAATCTAAAGAAGATTCCGTGTTACCAAGCGAGGCAAAAAAAGCTGAGCAGTCGTTATTCAGAGATGTTTCTCGACGTTTGGTGTTACTTTGCATTAACCTCAATCATTAACCGCAATCCTCTGGCTGGCACACTATTCCTTGTACTCTCCTTATATGCAAATTCTAGAAGGTTGCATAATTAACTCTAGATGTATCCTAGTGGATGAAATGAATCAACCACTTAAAAACTCATGATTTCTTCTTCGGTGATGTATTCCCGCTAGCTTTCGGCATGTGATGCCATTGCTTGATCTTCTATATGATTGTGCTGCGGAATCTGCCTTCCTATCAACGGGGATACAGTCACTCTCAAATTTCCAAAAACATCAGGAGAAAGTTGTTTTCCTAAGTTCCACTTATCTCCTTCAACTTGTTCCCTATAGAATATCGGTGGGGCGAGGATACGCTGTGATACACTATCTAAATAGCCATTGTTGCAACGAAGAGCTGAGATGCTAGCCAAATGGCTAATAAAGGAGCATGACTCAAGATAGACAAGTTCATCCTACATTCATACGGCAGGGAAAAAACATCTAGGCTTGCCTGCATCACTTAGTAGCTACATTTTCTCTGTCTTAACAACTGCTAGACTCTTTACTCAATGCGTTTCTCTCAACACATGCAAAACAACTGCTAAACTGTGCGAGATAGCTATCGCAGAAAGAGAGCAGTAAAGAAAGACGGACAGGTTTACTCTCATCCACTGAGAATGGAATTTTCTCCCGGATGCACCATTGGAAGAATGGATGATCTCATACCCATGGGCATGATTACCTATAGGTAGCAGCAGGATTTAGACAACGTCATGTACGAGTGAACATCTAAGCAGGTCCTCAAAGAAGCGGATAATACAAACCATAAAAAAGAGGATGAATTGAATGCACTAATTTGCTCCCTAAGAAACTGATCCACTAGGTGAAAGGTTGCCACCCTCTCAGAGAATTCCATGATTCTCATTCTAGGCGCCCCTCAAAAGCATTCGAAACAACACATGTACGTATTTGCTCGTTAGATTTCTCGAGTTACCACCCACTTGGTAAGTATTGCTCAAGCCGGGTCAAGCACTTCGCACAAATCCGGCAATGCGCAAACAAAACTGTCGCTATTGTTCGGCGAGGAGCGAATGGGCAGGAAAAGAAGAGCAAGAGCATTGTTCCAGCGTTCACATTGCGAAAATTAACTAAACAGGATTCTGGATGTGTACCCACCTACGCATTTTCTGCCTCCGGAGTTGATCTGCATGCCAGGAGGGCATTCGCAGCGGTGTCCACCTGGCGAATTCACACAGCGATGGGAGCAGCCACCGTTGGAGATCGCGCATTCGTCGATGTCTAAATGATTGCAGTAAAATGTTGTAAATAACGATAATGAATAAAAATAATGACAGTAATGTGACAAAGAAATATTTTGTTGTCATTGTAGCGCCTCAGAATTTGCTTTTAGCTGAAGCGACGCGATTTTATAGCCGCGATTTTTAGTATGCCACCTTCACAGCCGTCCAATTTCTATGAAAATATAAATGCTAAAGGACAACAGAATCGCAGCGAGAATTCGCGAAGGTATTGCAGCTGAAAATTCATGTATGCACCGATAGATGACGACTTTTTCCATGAAAACCCGTCGTGAAATCAGTGCGATTGATAGGCAGGTGAAAATATGAGAACTATTCAGCACACTAGTGCCACTGCGATATCGTTTGTTGTTTACAAACATCAATGGTCGTGGTTGTATTTCTTCGCAATTCGATTGCGTCGCTGCCACCTCTGCAGAATGTTTGTACATATGCACGCGAACGTCGCACCGCGATGGAGTATAAACACCATATCACGCTTCGATCGGAGTTATGAACGGAATTATCTTTCCTGGGAAAATAATCTAATTTCATAGTCAACAGACCTCTTTGAATGCGCATAAGGACTGATAGGACGCTACTACTCCACCTAGAAAACGAAAACAGTAAAAAATACAAAATCGCTACCATTCTTTGGTGAGTTGCAAAATTCCTACCACAGTGCAATCATTTTCCCCTCATTCCTCTTTTCACCCACTTTTATGCTTTCTTTACACAATAATCTTTTCGCAGTCATGCGTCCTCCAATAAATTTCATAGCCTAAACTGACCTTTGCAGTGCTTCCCGTTCTCCTCGAGCTCAAAACCGGCCCAGCACCGGCAGTAGAACGTTCCTATCGTGTTGACGCAATCGTGATGGCATCCACCGTTGTCCACGATGCACTCGTTGATATCTGCAAAAGAATTTTCGTTAGCGTCATCCACAAAATCTCCAAAAGGAATCCTCGATCTAATAGTGGATCTCCTTATGTGTCAGTCTGTGACTAAACTTTTAGGCAAGTATCGCAAACAGCAACAAGGACGTTACTTCACTCAGCAATTTCCAAGTCACATTCACCAATATCTCCAAAACAGTTATTTAATGGATAGTTTTTCTATAGCTAAGGTTTACTGACGCTGAATTCCAGTAATTCTTTTTTTTCGATGTTCTTTCAACTGTATGATCTGCCCCCAAAAGTGATTTCTGGCGAAGGCCACATTCCTCGACTAATTTTCAATGGAATAAGGTGTATCATACCATTTTCTTTCTGTTATTGAGGCTATGTTAGAAGGAAAGGTATGCCAGACTCTATCCTACTTACCATATTGACACTTAGCACCAGTGAATCCAGGCGCACACTGACAAATGTCTTCAGTTCCATTCTGAAACGGTATGCAGGTGCCTCCGTTGTGGCAGAGATCCGATGTGCAGTTGGCTGAAACTTCGTTTTTTGTTGGATAATTTTACAATAGACGGTCACATACAACACTTCGAGTTCCTTCGCTTCTGAATGTTTTTCTCTTTGCATAATATGTATTTCGTTGAGAAACACAGCACGCTTCACTGCTCAGAAATGCCTTCTAAGATTTTGAAGGAAAAAACCCCTAGGTTTTCGTCAGGGTGACATATTGAGTAGAGATGAGAGTTGACAACGCATGTGACGGTGCAGGAAATTGAAGGATGTATTAGAAATTCCATTTCTCAACGAAAGACCATCTCCCATTCAGAAAAGCCTGAAAAGGTTATGGTTGCTCAAAACGAGCATTTCTAAGGGGACCTGCACATCTTGCTTGAATCTCGGACCAATTTTGGTAAGAAGGGGAGTTAGCTCTTAAATTCTGGGTAGTTCCCGAAAACGTATGGCAAAATATCAGGCACTAGAAAACACCATACGTAAATTAATGATAAAGGGCCACTCTGACGGTCAACGTTTCGACCTGCGATTCTGACCGTGGGTTAAAAATCTGGGTAAATCAAACAATCAAAAGTGATATGTTAAGAAACTACAACAAAAACAGACAATTAGCAATAAACCAATACAAAATTTTCAACTACTTCTTAAAGTATTTTTGGAAAATTCGGTGAGTCGTTCTCAGGGGGGGGGTGAGGTTCCCCCCTCTACCCTCTGCGCCACTGGCAGTGATAACAAACAATTAAATTTAAACAATTCAAGGACGTGCTTGGATCCATTCTAGGCTGGGATCCATGAAATGCTAACCAAGCAACCACCGATGGCCATCATGTGTGGTCGGTCATCCGATAGACTACGCAATTTTGAGATGCGCAGAACGCCGAAGTTGGTTTGCTAGGTTACGGCCTGACCCTGAACGTCAAGAAACTCAAGGTTTTTTTTATGGAGAATATTCAGCCCTGCCCTGATGAACGATTACCCTCCAGTAGGAAAACCCTCAAATTTTCTGCAGGTTAAGGTTTGTGTGACTGCTGACCCATTACCTCTAGGATCCACATCCCTTTCAGATCGCCTTTGCTCACATATTCAGCATATTTAACGGAATGTTCTGCTCCACATTTCACAATTCGAAAATGAAAAAAAAGCTCAGAAATGCTTGGTTGTTGTGAAAAAATCCCGCGGTTGCCTGTTCACCTCCCCCCTCCTCGCCCTTCTCCGATCCTCCTCACCTCGAAAATGCTGGTCCCTACGCTGCGTAACACCACTTACGGGAGCACGGGTGCGATTACGCGAGTCGTGTGTCAATTGCCAGCGCAAACATATACTCTGTCTCTCCAGTGACATGGTCCCCGTATTATTGGCGCTCATTGACAATACCTATCCAATTTCCGGGTGGAATTCAGACGCGCCCCTGCGTCCTTTAATTCCTTTCTGAGCGATGTGTGTCGCAGTTGCAAGGCAGGAACATTAGTTGTGCATTCTTGCGTGTAAGACGTACATATTTCTGGAGTGGAACTGCTCGATGAGTTAAAAATGGCCAGCTTTAAAGTTCTCTCGAAGATTCATGGTCCCCTATGCAAATCCAGTACCCTGCAAGCATGACGATACTATGCGGTATTCTTGGGAACGACATCATCGCGTGGCTGACCTTAGCGGTGCGTTTTTGTGTCGCATATTACGAGCGCCGGAGATCATAACGGACAACGGCCAGCAAAGAGACTTTTCAAAGAGACCGCCCGTTTCTTTACGACCTGCATGCATGACATACGATTCGGTAGTAACGATTCGCACCATCACTAGTCGATATTATATGGTGTGTGGGTGGCGATTTGGACGAATTTCACCGTTTAGCTGCAAAGGTACGAAATCACACAGCAGCTCGGTGCGATATGCGTGCGATTTGCGCGCGAGAGAGCGGCAGTTCGCAAAGGTTTGGAGGTGGACTAAATCGAGGTCGAATGGATCTAGTTAATTCGACAAGCTATTTAGAAGTGCATCCGGGAAATCGGCACCCTATAACAGAGGACTCTACAACCCTACCCTTTTTGACATCCTAATTCTCGACTCATTTGGATATTCGAAAATGTCATGTATAATATTTAGTAGGTAATTTGGTCAATACGGTGCATACTTGTGAGTAATTTCAGCGGCTTGCTGCGATGTTACAAGAGAAATTCCCTCCACCATACCCGATTCTCATTCTTTTCCCTGCGATTGTGAATGTATAGCTTTGATCGATGATAAAATTTTTCCACCTTTTTTTAAAAGAGAGACAGCACACATTCGATTCACTTCCTGTAAGAAAAAAAAATACTTGAAAAACTTCTTCTCAAGATGATCGATATCTATCAATGGAATTCATCCGTCACCAAACTCCTTCTTGTGGGAACAACTAGAACAACAGCTATCTTTTCTGCCTTAAATGGAGCATTTCAAATAGAAATGATGGTATATCATTAGATCAAAACAAGCTTGGACAAACTTGTTGACGAGCACCGAAGTGGGGGTAAAATTGGGTAAGTTGACTCTGTTTCCTGGTTGATTTTGTCTTTTTTAATTCTTGGTAATCTCAATAATGCCTCTAACCAATGAAGAGATTTTGTCTTGTTGGGTTTGAATAGGATTGAACAAACCGGGGGTGGAGTTGATGAAACGCTAACCATGCAAACCGACAGCCGCTAGCATTATTAGTTATCCTATAGATTATGTTATGTGTGGTAACCTGGCTTCGTTTAGCCATGGGTTCATGGATCCTACCCAAGATAAGGACCACAAAAAGATAACAACAAAGTGAAAAAATTGCGTGTATCCTGAGCCATTGCGGGTACAAGGACCAGAGAGGGCTGGGCATTAGAGCGCTCAAGAAAACTCACAAGTTGCGTTCCCTGCTATCGCAGGCTTCTTAAGCTCAAAAGGTCCACCCTGTTAACGTTAAACATCTACGCTGTAAACCTTTCCCCCACAATCCATCCACGGTTTCCAGAATTCCTTATTCCTCGACAACGCCCAACGACCAAGCCGTTGCTCCATGGTCAAGCGGCCATTCATGTCTGCTCACATATGCAGCGATAATTGTCCCCTGGGTAGTGATGCTCAAAGAGACTACGGGGTTATGAATGATAGATGCACGTCGACAAAGTACGCCACGGCTCCTATTGTTACCGTAATCCTCTCGTTGTTGTGAGAGTATAAACACTGTTTGGTCAGAGGGGGCGACCAGGTGTGCTTGTTGATGCTGTTTTATGTGGTAATGAAACTGCAAGACAACAGGTACAGTAAACACTTGTTGGATTTATTGTCGCTAATCCGTTACTATAGGGGAACTAATCCTAAGGTAGATTTGCTCAAGAAGATGGGCGGTTGTTGGTTGCATACTTGTTTGTTTACTTTTCTCTTCGAATATGTAAATAAAAACGGATTTCTGCACACAAAGGACATAGAAATTACCTGATAAAGACCAATATTTTGTAGAGTAATAGTGGTTTGTGTTTTCCTTATATTTCAAATTTAATGAAGACGAAAAATGAAAGAAATGGTACTTGTAGGGAACGTTCCTGACGTTTTCATACAAATAATGGATTTCAAGGTGCAGTGCTCCAAAAACGATAACCACTACCACTACCAAAATAGGAGCAAAGCTACTAGTACTTCGAGCACTACTGTAATATACTGTAGACTTCGAGCAGTACTGTAATATACTGTATTTCAAAAGATGTTGTACTAGTGCTCTCACCTCGTTGACATCCATCGATCCCTGGCAAATGCACCCATCCAGGGCAGCATTCGGCTACCGTATGTCGCCGTGTTCGATTGACCTTTTTGTAGGTGTGAAAGTAGATTGTCCTGCAGATAAGCACATTTACACGAGTTAGTGGTCATTGTTGGGTTGGCTCCAATCCAGTTCAGTATAATTTTTTAAAAATTTTTTAGTGTTCGTTGAAAATTTTGGCTTAATAACTTGTTCCTTTACTTAAGAAACGGAACGGTTTTATTTTCAAACTTTTCCAGTGTAGAGTGGAAAGCCCAGGGACCGCATGAGTCATTAGGATTACCTTGCACGAACGTGTGATACCCCTTAGACTTACCCATCGTTAATATAGGCGTCAAAACATTTGCTCTGCGTAATCTTAACGATACATCCAGCAGACAAAGAAAGGAAATCTTACTTCTTGGATTGGAAATATCCCAAGTTAAGACTATTTATAGTTGAATTTGCACACCCACTAAATTTTCCAATATGAAAACACTATTGATACACAGCGCGCCAATTTTAAATTTTGAGCGCGCGGGAATTTTGATTGTGCCGAGGGTAATTTTTAAACTGGCTTGAAAAGGGACTAGGGACTACATCCACTGGTTGTTTGTCTAGGAGGAGGTTTGGGGATTTGTGAAAAAGGCCTGGATGTAGTCGATGTGCTGGTTTGGAAGGGGTTTGTGGATTTTCACAAAGAAAGGTCAGAGGAGATTTTTTTCCGGAAAAAAATTTGATGGATCACTACTATATATGAAATATTAACTCCTTATGTCTCAAAAATTAGTACCATTTAGCGCGTCGACTCTTCAGGTACTATCGATACGCAGCGTACTGGGATGGCGTTGTGCGATATATAGAGGTTATGAATTTCAACTCAAGCAGGACTGAACATTTGGGAACGGTGGAACGGGTCTTTGTCGTTTGAGGTGGCAATGGGAAAAGCACCAGGTCGAGTTTAATACTTTGGATTTAGATGGAAATGCTTTCATCTCAGTAAACAGCATTTTTTCGAAAGTTCGATGAATTTTTGGTAGATCGTAAATGAAAACAATAATGTTACAATATCAGAATTACTGGAAAGTAACTTAAATTTTTTTATCTCCTAAGAAATAAGAGCATTAAGGGCCTTAGGGGTGTTCAGTCCCACCTAACAGCAACTGAACACTGAATACTACACCAACTGTGTGGTCAGAAACAGAAAGAAGTATAGAATACTTTATTATTACCCTTATTTTCATAGAGATGGCTCCATTCAGTGCTCTAAAGAAAGTTTTTTTTCCGGTGATTCCAAGGAGAATCAGGAAATCTCTAAGGATCTATCCGAGAAGATTTGAATCTCTCTACAATTCCCAATCATTCATTGCTTTTGAAGATGGATGAAGAACAAATGTGTCAATTCATCTCCGTCAGCGAGAACATTCGTTGAAATGCAAATTTTTTCTGAGACACTGAATTAATGACTGTGTTGTGCTGTCAGTCTGATCTTTGATTTCTTACGTAGCTCATTTGTATTCAGGATAATACTGTAATCCAAAAAAAGGAGTGATGAGGAGGTAATTTTTGAACTGAACCATTGGAGGACATTACCTTTGATAGCAAAATAAATATTTGTTTATACGCATTTTGATGGGTAACAGAACACTTTTCACAGTCTATAACGATTTCCAAGGGGGTTTCTTGCCTTATTTGCTGGTGGTCCCGCAGCTAAGGGACCCGAATCCTTAGGAAGGTAGCCTAAGCGCTGTGAGTGATCTAACCTCTCCCCCGAGCGGCTCTCACGGATCACTGGACAAGACCTGTGATCGAGTCCGTTAATTATAAGGTGTTAGCTATGACGTAACGCGATTTACTGACACCAAAGGTCATCCCCCCGGTCGAGTTCTTGAGGTGCATTCAAGCACTAATGTGTAATTACAGTAACAGCTAGGTAGAATTGATGGATTCGTGGATAATTAAGGGGTCAAAGCTCGGTAGAGCTAAGATTTTGCCGTTAAGGTGCTATAAAACTGGCTGGCGAGGTTTATGGCATATAAAATAAGCTTCAGAATGAAGCTTTTGACGCATTTTGACCGCGGTAAAAAGTACAGAGTAACCAGGTGATAAACTCACTTCGGCTCTCTCACGGAGCAACTCTTGAACGGTCCATTACATCCTGGTTTCCTTGTCCGAACATATTTTGTGTATCGTTCTACACATGGTTGTTTAACGGTCACTATTTCCACTTCTTCATGTGGACAGACGTTTTTCCTGAAAAAAAAAAACGTTTTCCTGGAAAAGGGACCACATGGATCAGGCCGGAGCAGTCTTTCCCACAGGATAATCCAAGGGACGCAAGCATCATTGAGATTACCCAAGGTAAACGTGTTAACCCCACACAAATTTACCCATAGTTAACGCAAGACGGCGACGTTTACTCTAGGTAATTTCATTGAATCCAGGCCTAGGTTAAATTCGCGACATCTTTCTAGAATTTTCAAAAATTGAAATTACGTTACAAAATTGATTATAGAGGAGATTTGGTACTGGCTTATTCTTTATACTTAATACTTATTCTCGTCATGATCTTTTAAAATATCTCTCAATAATAGTTTCATATTAAAATCGAAATTATTAGTATTTTTGTTATTCATTGTGGGCTCAAGAAGTATCTTCCCCCCCCCCCCCCCGGATTGTAACTCTTACGTTCGCCACTGACCTGTTTGGAACTGGTAGCAACTGAGGCTTTACAATATTTTACTATTTAACAAGTATTGTTCTCTGCACAACTCTTTCCCCGCCAGTACAACAACCATATTGCAACAATTTTCTGATCATGATCCTTATTCCCCTCCATTTCATCAGCACTAGTGCCCATCATGACCTCGCTAAGCTTCCCTAATCCTCCTCCCCAAGCCCTACTTGCTCCTCCTTACCCCCGCTACCCACACGAACCTTGCGCAACGGTGTGTTCACGATAAGATATCAAAGGCTCCCTGGACATCAAGAGGTCATTACGGGAACGCGGACACTCACTTCCACGGAACCCATTAACATTTTATGCGTCGCTTCTGTAAATACTGGATGTTGCTACCAAAACAAGATAAGAGAAACTGTGAGAGTTTGATGAATTTGAAGTTGTCAATAGCAATTCTAAGATAAAGACAGCAAGTTGATTAGAAAAGGAGCAAGATCCTCATGCATGGGTATAAACAGTGCTGGAGACAACGTAAGAATTTAAATTTTCATGCCAGAATTTGAACCCCAAAGTAATTTCTTAACCATTACATCTGTAAAAAAAATCCTGGATTTCACATGTTGTAGGAGAAGAACTGGAACTTGATACTACATATAAGTAGGGTTGCACCTATCGTCGATAATAATACCTCCGGAATGAATGAATGAATGAATAAATGAATGAATGAATGAATGAATGAATGTGAAAGTGTTGAATTGGGACGAGACAAGGATTTTTAGAGGAACAGTCAGCGCATACATGCAAATGCTGGGAACGAAAACAAGAACCTCAAAGAATTACATGTAATGCCAACCAATCACTGTTGCATCATAAAATACCACCTGTCTGGTCTGCCGCGTCGCAGCAGTCACGCTGCGCGGCAGACCAGCTGGGTGTTGTTGCTAGCAGGCGTCGCCGGTACTTAGGTTTGGCCTATGTTTTCACCCAATTATTTCGGAATGAAGATGACATTCGAAGAAAAGGCTATAAAACACTGCTCGACAACAACAGCGTCCAGCTGTCCTGCCGCGCCGCACACGTGGTGCGGCGCGGCAGGAGCAATATTCTGTAATACAGAAGTGATTGACCGGCAATGTTCATATAAATGTGTACAACGCAGCAGCGAAAGCTTTTGCAAGTCGGGTAGAAAGGATAGATGAAAGGAATTCAATTGAGGAAGCGCGAAAAGAAGGTAGGAAAGTGTAGATAACTACATACAATGAGCCGGGGAAATGCTAACCAAATGGAATATTTTTCAATACCATTCAAATTCTGAAGAGCCTATTCTGAAGTATTTCCACCTATAAAATTCATAAATATTACCATGACCATCTTAAAATTGTCATTATTTCAACATTCTTAGCATATCAATCAGGATTTGACCGCTACTGTAACCTTCAGATTACTCCGCTCAAGAGGTAGCGCATCCTCTTACTGCTTACACTTGACTGCACCCAATATGGTTCATTGCCTCTGCCTTTTATCTTCGTTAATTGCACTAACACCTCGATGGGAAACTCGTCCATTGCGCAAGTGCATAGCGATCCCTAAGAGTTACTGGGACGATAAATCATTATAACTCGTCCACAGACAGCTAACCATCTGGGCTATTCCCTAGCATTCGAACGCTGGCGCCAGAGGAAGTGTTTATGGCGGGGCAATTAAAGCTTTGATTCACCTGTTGGTCTAAGCGGTCGTAAATTGATTAAACATTGCGCATGATAGTTGTGATATATGGTCTTGAGAAGCAGATACATAGGTCCAGAAATGTTGTGCTATTGAAGTTAGGCAAGGTGGTCACCAAAGGTTTTTGGAGGTAAATGGGTAAGGGGAGGGTGAAAAGAGAGGGTTAAATCGTCCCTAGGATTAGAAAGCACTGTAGGCATTTGCTGCACGTTCTATGGTTAACGAATTAACGAGTGACAGCCATTTTTCCAGAAACGTAAAGGATCAATCACCTGACATCCATTCACCTACTTAGTCAACTCATTCATTTATTTGAATGATCAATTCACTCACTTAGTGATTAACAACATTTTTAAATTTTTGGTTTAAAAACGCTGCTGGTGTAACCTATGAATTCTTCGCTCTTAGGCTCGAGTAGTGCCGCAGTGCGGTTGCGTTGCGGCAACGTGCTGATTCTGACACGTTCTGACACGTGTTGCATACGTCGTGACGGGTCAGAAGCGATTAGAATGGTTAGCACCCGTTAGGTAACATGCAGTACGTGTCAGAACATGTCAGCACGAGCCAACCAGTTGTAAGCCGCACAGAACTGCATCGCTGTCGGTATTGCAGCGCGTTTGCGAAGCGGAGCCAGCGAAGAGATCAAAACAGAATCGGGAAGATCGTAAATATAAGCTCTTATATAGATATTTTTGCTTTCTTCCCGCTACCACATACTAATTACCCTGGTACTCCCACACACCACTTCAAGGGTCTTCCGTGAAACGCGCGCGATCCGTCCGTAATGCCCCCGTGAGTGATGTCCGATGCCTCAGAGTGCTACGCGGGTGTGTGAGAGCTTAGCTGAGAGCCGAAAACCGACAAAAGAATGAAAAATCCTGGCGCGTCGTGGATGGAACAAAGATTTCGCCCTCGATGATTAAGTGCGCCACGTTCGCGGCTCGGCTGCAGAGCACCACTTCTTCGACAGAGCACTCACGCACCCATGCCTTCCTGGTGTTTTTTCCTCGTCTGCAGACTTAAATGGAATGCGCCCGGATGATACGGGGCAGATTACACAAAAGACATTGCACTTGCTAGCTTGTCGAACATGAATCAGTCACCGCAGCGCTGATTAATGTCTAGGCTTCCGCTGTTTGCCAACAGGACTTTGTCACGGTTATAGATATTGTCCCGTACGGGTTTTTAGTGATTTTCGTAAAGTTGGAAAGGATATGAAAAAGTGACAGGAAACATAGGGATTGGAGTGGATTCGGTAAGAATATCTGAGTAGTTGCAGCTGAGACATTATTTGTAACCTCTGGTACAATACCGTCGGTAATCTTTGGAAAAAAGACGAAAAAGACGCAAAGGCGCGTCTTTTGCGTCTTTTTACTATAACTCAGTTCAGAGCAGAGATATCCGCATAAACTCATATATTTTTGGAATCAGCACCTCGAGATCTATAAGATGGTACCGTGGTGGTTTTCGGATGCGTTCAAGTTTATGCCTTCAGGGCATTGGCACCCAGAATTTCATGGGAAACTAAAAAAATATGGAGCCACACACAAGTTTTTGAAGCCAATCTTAAGAAAATGTTAATGTATTGATGTAATGGCAGCACTGGAACGGAGTTTCAATACTTTCGCTTCATTTGGTATACTTCGAAATTTTCGAAAATTTGCAAAATTAGCGCCTTCTAACTACAGAATGGTAAGAGCTGGCGAGCTCTTGCTAAGCAACGTCAAAGTTATTTTTCTTCTCGATATGTCGAACGTTTCAAGATTAGCATGAGACTCCAGCTTTTGTGAATAAAGCGTCTTTTATATTGCACCGCATACTCCGTCACATCCTCATGGCACAGTAATGAGGGAGTCATAGCATCTCAACCAGAAGGGCTATAGAAGCAGGATTCCACCACGCAATACAACACATCTTGTTGTTTTAGAATGCGCAAGCTCACTGGAATTCATCCATCCATTTTGTAGTTCCGAACCGCTGAAATTTCAAGATTTCCACTACTGGAGCTGAAAACACACCAGTAGAAGGCTTGATAATCGGGTATATGAGCTGGTGACCAGATTTTTCATCTTAGACTGGCATGGTCTTTCAACTATTCAAGAAATAGCAGCATTCGACTCATGCCATTTTTTGGCTCTGCCACTTCAATGACTGTACACCAGATGCTATATAATCCGAGCCTCGGGGAGAAGGGCTGACGTGAGGGGACCAATGCCAAAAGGTGGCGCGCGGCTGTGGCGACTGAGATGGGGGGTTCTGGTCGTCCGGGTGTTGCGGGTCCCGCCACGAAAATTCAAAAGCTGTTTCTAGGTTCTAGATTAGCGCTCTTCAATGAAGAAATAGAGCTGCGGGAATTTTACCATCGAGTTCAGCGTCTTTTCTAGATCCTGTGCTGGATCTTGGATGCGTGCATGCTCATGCCCTCTGGGGATTAGCGTACAGAACTTCGTTGGAAACTAAATTAGCAAGGGCAAAACACAGCGCGAATGTTAATAAAATGTTATTGCGATGGTGTGCTTAGCATAGTAGAACGAATTTTCACTACTTTTGCTTCATTTGGCAAACTTTGAAATTTTCGATATTTTGCTGAAATAGCGCATTATAACTACGGAATTGTTGGGCCCAGAGGGTTCTTGCTCCACAAGGTTCGAGTAACTTTTGTCGACTATATGCGAACTTTTCGCGACCAGTAGGAGATTCCATCGGTGGTGGAAAAATTGTCCTTCAGACCACAACTTACATTACGTCACATAACATGGGGCCATATTGAGAGCCTCATAGTGGCCCAACCAGAGAGGTTATGGAAGCGGGGTATTGTCGCACAGCAGAGAACTTCCTGATGTATCAATATACATAAGCACGCCGGAATGCGTCTACCCATTCTTTAGTTCCAAACCTTTGAAATCTCAAGATTTGCATTGCTGCATTGGAGAATACTTCAGTAGAAGATATCTGATATGGTGAGCACACC
This sequence comes from Ancylostoma caninum, assembly GCA_037903475.1. Classification (NCBI taxonomy): domain Eukaryota; kingdom Metazoa; phylum Nematoda; class Chromadorea; order Rhabditida; family Ancylostomatidae; genus Ancylostoma; species Ancylostoma caninum. The sequence goes on from JBAJFG010000617.1 coordinate 49,485, forward strand.
ATTGTGGTATTATTTGATGGATATCCGTGGCAAAATCCAGTGTTTTTGCCACTGATATTGAAGTTGAGGGTGCCACTGCCCCACAGTCACTTGGTAGTCGACATCGCATGAACAAAAAAGAGTTGAAAAATTACATGAACCTAAAACTGCCGCTTTTTATACTGTTGGAAGACAATGTCCAGGTGAGACGAAAACTGTGATTGCCAGCTCATGTAGCCGCCGGTCAACTCTTCTACTGAAGTATTCTCCAATGCAGCAATGCAAATCTTGAGATTTCAGAGGTTTGGAACTAAAGAAGGGGCGGACTAGTTTCGGCGTCCTTATGCATTCTGATACATCAAGAAGTTCTCTAGTGTGTGACAAAATCCCGCTTCCATAACCTCTCTGGTTGGGCCACTATGAGGCTCTCAATATGGTCCCATGTTATGTGACGTAATGTAACTTGTGGTCTAGAAGACACTTTTTCCACCACCGATGGAATCTCCTACTGGTCGCAAAAAGTTCGCATATAGTCGACAAAAGTTACTCGAACCTTGTGGAGCAAGAACCCTCTGGGCCCAACAATTCCGTAGTTATAATGCGCTATTTCAGCAAAATATCGAAAAGTTTGCCAAATGAAGCAAAAGTAGTGAAAATTCGTTCTACTATGCTAAGCACACCATCGCAATAACATTTTATTAACATTCGCAGCAAAAGCTTGTGTTTTGCCCTTGGTAATTTAGTTTCCAACGAAGTTCTGTACGCTAATCCCCAGAGGGCATGAGCATGCACGCATCCAAGATCCAGCACAGGATCTAGAAATCTTGATCGAGAATTCGACGCTGAACTCGATGGTAAAATTCCCGCAGCTCTATTTCTTCATTGAAGAGCGCTAATCTAGAACCTAGAAACAGCTTTTGAATTTTCGTGGCGGGACCCGCAACACCCGGACGACCAGAACCCCCCATCTCAGTCGCCACAGCCGCGCGCCACCTTTTGGCATTGGTCCCCTCACGTCAGCCCTTCTCCCCGAGGCTCGGATTATATAGCATCTGGTGTACAGTCATTGAAGTGGCAGAGCCAAAAAATGGCATGAGTCGAATGCTGCTATTTCTTGAATAGTTGAAAGACCATGCCAGTCTAAGACGAAAAATCTGGTCACCAGCTCATATAGCCGATTATCAAGCCTTCTACTGGTGTGTTTTCAGCTCCAGTAGTGGAAATCTTGAAATTTCAGCGGTTCGGAACTACAAAATGGATGGATGAATTCCAGTGAGCTTGCGCATTCTAAAACAACAAGATGTGTTGTATTGCGTGGTGGAATCCTGCTTCTATAGCCCTTCTGGTTGAGATGCTATGACTCCCTCATTACTGTGCCATGAGGATGTGACGGAGTATGCGGTGCAATATAAAAGACGCTTTATTCACAAAAGCTGGAGCTCATGCTAATCTTGAAACGTTCGACATATCGAGAAGAAAAATAACTTTGACGTTGCTTAGCAAGAGCTCGCCAGCTCTTACCATTCTGTAGTTAGAAGGCGCTAATTTTGCAAATTTTCGAAAATTTCGAAGTATACCAAATGAAGCGAAAGTATTGAAACTCCGTTCCAGTGCTGCCATTACATCAATACATTAACATTTTCTTAAGATTGGCTTCAAAAACTTGTGTGTGGCTCCATATTTTTTTAGTTTCCCATGAAATTCTGGGTGCCAATGCCCTGAAGGCATAAACTTGAACGCATCCGAAAACCACCACGGTACCATCTTATAGATCTCGAGATGCTGATTCCAAAAATATATGAGTTTATGCGGATATCTCTGCTCTGAACTGAGTTATAGTAAAAAAGACGCAAAAGACGCGCCTTTGCGTCTTTTTCGTCTTTTTTCCAAAGATTACCGACGGTATTGTATGTAGCAGCTATTCATAAAGCTGTTGTTTAAGCCTTTGCGGACCACATGATGCACATGGTGCATCACGACCTTTCGTTCCTTTTTGCGCATGTGGTGGACATAGTACATCATATTATGCTTTTATATGGAAAACTGCACTATTTCCCGATGCCCCTTTTCCAGGACTACGTTATCAGATAGAAAAATAAACAATGATTCAAATTGACCTGACAGGAGCTGAAACATTGATTTGCCACCCATGCAAAAATAGGCTCGGTTTGCAATCTGTTAAACTATGTGCGGAGAACGTAATTCTGAAAAAAAAACATGTGCGTTGCGGATGCATGAGGTTTTGGGAATCTTCCCCTAAAATGTGGATTACGAAAGCACTATGAGCGTCGATGAAAGTGCACCTTTCGCGAACCAGAGAAAGACGCAGCGCGACCGCGCCGCTCGCGCCGGAATCATCGCCGTAATAATAAACCAGAGGGTTTTCTTGATTGTTAACTAGTTTTCTTGGTAGTTAAGATCCGATAAGATGAAAAATCATCAAGAAAACCCTAGTTTTCTATTACGCGCGATTCCAGCGAGAACAGCTCGTTGCGTGCCTGGGAAATGCATTCCTGAAATAAGTTTTCAATTGAATTTGACTTTTTCATATGCAAAATAAATTTGGATTCGAGACTCTGCATCTATTCTGCTGAAAACAATCTACTGAAACTAACTCAAAGACGGTGGTTCACCTCAAAATCGATTTCGAAATCATAGTAGCACAAGAATATTCAGTCGGCGCCGATCGCAAGTTTACATCCATTTTCTTAAGAAAATTTGGAGAACGTCCTCTCTGAATCCGATTTTTTTTTTGAGGAGTTTGAGGTGCCATAACTCCCTGTGACCGCAGAAACCCTTGGTTCAGCTGTGAATTAAATTTCCTCTGAGAAAAAGAGGGAAAAACACAGTGCACCGAATAAAATTTTGAAATTCGAGTTTCTCGTTGCTATCCGAGAGCTTTTTCTGTTAATTCCCCAAGAATTATTTTTCCAGCATCTCGAACAATTCTCTGTCGAGAAATCTTTTACTTTTCCCCCCTGAATAGCCCTGACTGCCTGTGTACACCTCGTTAATTACCGACGTGCAAACATTGGTAGTGGTCACAGTAATTAATCCTACCAGTCTTCGGCGCAACTGAAAGGATATGAATTATTTCTTTAGTGTGGTCCCACAAAAAAGCGTGGAGCAGAGCCGGGAGAAAACAGGGAAAATGTACAGCTCTGCTTTTTTTCTGTTGAAAGTAATGACCTAGCCCGAGAATGATAGCCCTCCTTTCTAGACCTCTAGTATCTTCTCGAGCATTGAAGCTCGGGGTAACCCCACCCCCCACCGCTTCCTATCCCCTTATTCAGTGGTGCTCGGGGATTACTCAACGGGGGTGTCCACAGTGACACTGGGTCCATCTTTTTGGCTCACATACACACCATAAGGCGTAAGCCTAATCCATCATTACGTACTCCCGGCCGCGACGATCGGCACGACAGATAAAAGCGCGCTCTCGTGCCGGGGTGACAAGAGCAGCCGCAAATCTGTTTTCACGCTTCGTTATATAGTTTCTGCAATGTTGCGGGGCAGTAAAGTCCCGGAGGAATACATATTTGTGAGGAAATTGCTAGAAATTAGGGGGAAATGGAGAAAACTGGGGAAAAATTACTCGGATGTCTAGAGAATCCTTGGAAAAAATCTTTAGACTTTTAAAGGAAGGTTGAAAAATACTAAGGTCGAAAGTACTTGATTACCACCTCCCCCTCCCCCTCTTCCCCTTTCCCCACACTCCGCTACATTTGTTTTATGAACATTTTTTACTATGTGTATTTATTTATTTCCATACTTTTTTATCTGTTTACTTCTCTTATTACTAGTTCCTTATATTTGTGGACAAACAGTTCGGTGCTATAATGTCGCTTTATTTGTACATACACTACATTCTGCAGAAAATTTTGAAACTTCAGCACTACTAGAGAGATTCACTCGTCGACTAGATGTAAACTACATATAAGCCCCGCCCCTATGTAATATTTTTCCGTACAAAAAATGCAAACGATCAACACTGAATTTCTCTCTGTAATTTTCCCCTTAGATGACATTACGTACTATTCATTTTGAAAAGTGGGAGGTCCTGAGAGTTCCACAAAAATAAGTACAGCTTGCCGGTGAATAGCAGCACCAATCTCTCCCCTTTCCCTGGCATCTTATTTTCGTTGCGGGACCTCACTACTACTGCATACGGTAGTCATTCATTTCCTCCATTGTGAGAATACGGTGTAGAGTTGATAACAGAGATATGTAGTGAAGCTTTTCTGCATGCAAATGCATTCATTTAAAACCATATCTGGAAAAGTGGCTATTATTCGATCGATACCTATGCTATAAGTGTCCGCGACTCCACGCACTGTTTGTTGCGTCGCATCACACCTGTTTTTGAAATCTACTGACTTTAAAAAAATCACTTCCTCGCAGTGAAACCCAAAAAAAAAACTCCGCAAAAGGAAGAGTAAATCGTCAAACCAGTATGAGATACGTCGCAGCCCCAAAAAGTAATTATTATCCGAGTCATAAAACTCACAAAGGATTTCTCCTTTCTCTTAGGTAATGTGACCTGTCCCGGTGAAAGTTTTCGTACGTAATCGTACACGCCATTTCGAGTGGTCACGGTTTTTGTGATTTACGACATTTTCAGGTAGTTTAAAGGCAATGCTGCAAAAAGGCCGAAGTCATTGTTTTAGCCGTAAATTTTCGCCCAAAATGCATTAGATTTCGTGGCGTTTTTTGATGTGTAGAGCACTATTTTTTACTTCCTACTAATTTGGTGTAATTTTGCGTGAAGGCTATTCAGATACTGTACATAAGTAGTTCTGTTCTGTGAGGATTTGCCCAGTGAGCAGGAGGATATGTGTATGGACATTTAGAAGCAAGTTCCAATTTCTAAAACCTGTCTTGTTAAAGGACTCCCGAGTCTTACCGTATATTACCGTAACTTTAGCACCTCCTACTATACACAACAAGTTAGATTACTTTCTAATCCTTGATAGAAATCATAATCCCCATCACGTGATCCGTAAATTGCATTCAACTTATCCCAAATATGCATACCATCCAGAACACCTGTCGCCGACGCTGATCCAAGTAATCATTCCGTTGCACCTGAATCAGCTGACAATGTCGTGTCTGCGTCTCGCACATCTCTACACTCTCTCGTCGCTGAGGACTGACAATGTATGCAAATTGATTGCCTCACATAATGTCCACCGGCTTGATCCTTTAGGTACACAGGAAGGTGCAGAATTGCACCAATGAACAAATAGGAAACGCGCGCTGAGTGGTTGCTGGATAATAGAGAGCGGTCGGAGGAGAGAAATAAGGAAAAACTGAAAAAAAGAGAGAAGCGAGAAAATGAGTGAAGGAATTTCGGTGGTGATGATTGATGCGCGTCTACGGCGCGTTCAGTTGATTGATGTGTTCGAATGAAATATGCCATATGCCGTTGTTATAACTAATGGTTTCTCGCGTCGTCTATAGGGCCGTTCGGTTCAAGGATTCCATGAGTCCCAGTCGAAAAAAAAGGATTTTCGTGGCTGGAGAAATTCATAGTTAAAAATTGGTGAATTAATACGCATCTATTTTGCTTTTTCATCCTTGCATTACTTTGTACTCTCATGATAATCCCGATTCAATCAATTGGTGCACTCCTGGGTGCCGCTTCGCGACTGCGACACAACATCGCGCGAAGCAGTTTTAGTGCGGTTCTTACATGCCCTGACACGTATGCTGATCCTAACTGGCTAACATAGCGGCTGACCGGTTGGACCTGTCGTAAATCACCTGTTGTTCGTGTCAGAACAGGTTATAACCAAGGGGAAGGAGCTACTTACATCGCTGAGGTACTGCTTCAGGGCTGCGAAGCTATAGTTGCGAATGCACTATGGTGTGATAAGTAAAAATTTTTGGGATGGTTCCATGCCCAAATATCTAAATTGGACGAGTTTTCCAAGCAAAATTTGAAGCGTACAGCTAGAAGCCTCCCTTCTGTGACATGAATTTTGGAATATCTTGCTAAGACTGGCGCTTTATCCAATATAGGAATGGTATCCATGATGTGTATCCGATGTTTTGAACTGTTATTCAATTACACATTTTGTTCAAGAAAGCCCTTTCTTGCTTTTTCGCTATCCAGAAGGGGCACCCTTTTTGAGCAAACGTCCTTATTTGGAGCAGATTTTGGGGATCCCTTGCAGCTTTCAAACACATCCTTTGTTCATGGAACCAATGATACTTGAAGAATCGAAGCTCTACTCGATAAGAAGCTATTTGTAGAAATTTTAGCCAGTAAGAAGTCTTGTGCGTACAAAAAGTAGCAAATGTTTCCGTGTCAAATGAACAAATCCTCGCCCTCGCCCATTTGTTCTCGGTCTCTTCTTTGGGGAGTTTTTCAGGTAGCCGTGATTGACAGATTGTCACTGAGTTTTCCTATTATTACACAGGTCAGGGCCTTTTTGCCCGTTTCTTTGTGGAAGTTTCGGGAATTCACTCGCTGCTTTCGAGTCTAAAATGGGCAGTTGGCTGCCTGAAAAGGCGAAACAAGTCCTTAGAACGTACCCACGGCACGTGCCAAACACATAAGACAAAGGCTAATCGCTGCGCTCAGCGTACAATTCCCAGCGTTTTCGGTTCACGCAGCTTTTTATGGACGGAGTGCTGCTAACAATGCACTTGTCACTCTTTTTCTCGCATGGACAACGAGCTGGCATGAGCAGGGGTGTGGCGGCTGGGAACAGGTGAGTGGTTGGGAATCCCCGTTCTGGGTAAAAGAATAACTCGGGGAGAAAAAAAACCTCCGCCTAAGAAAATAATTAAAGTGTGATGTAAATAATTATTTTTCCTAATAAAAACCTCTGTTCCTTGGGGAAAAAACTCCCAGAAAAGGGTTTTGTCTCAAACTTATTTTATTAGGTCTCCATATTTGACCGAAAATAACACCACATGGTAGAGGACTTAGAACGAATTCATCACTGAGATAGCATCTGTGCTCAGGTGCTACTTTTGTGCATACCCATGGATGTGAAATTACCATACCCAAAATCATATACCCTGGCTCTACAGGCTCCTGTAGTTAAGGTGTTCGGTAAAGAGCATGGTAGGAGCTTGCTCTCGTCGTGATTTGACTGCGACGATGTAATTCTGACGTCTGTGGATGCTTCGCTCATACCCATCCCTGAATTGGTTAACTGCAGATTTCTTAGCCTTAACCCATACTCTGCTATCCCGGAAACTTGAATCCTCATTCTTTTGCTTCTCTTCAGGAACTAGGACCTTCCAACATCCTGGCACATTCCCAGTATATGAGAGTTTCCATAGATTCTTCCGATAAAATTTAGTTGAAGCTCCTTCCGTTCAAAGGGAGATGCTATTAAAAATACGAAAACGAACTAAATCCGGGGGTATTCACTATTTGATCCAGAGGGGAGCCCGAACTCTTTGTGAGAGGGTTGTATCTTTCCTGTCTTTACAGCCTGTTGTGAAATTTTCCTCGATCCCCCTCTCTGGTACGTCCTTATAACTAGGAGATCAGAAGAAGGGGGGGGGGGATTTCATTATATTAATAGAGGCATGTTTTGAGTCCTATGACATTTGAGTCAAGTGGCACAATCATGGGAGATGCCTGAAAGCCTGGAAGCACCTGAAAAGCCCTGCCCAGCTCTGTCATTGGTTGATTTGTGAGCAGCCAATCAGAATGCTTGGTTTCACCGCTCTTAACACGTGCAACGCTCCACACTAGTGGATTCAATTACAAACTGTGGGGGTTGCTTTTGCATGTTAAAAGCCAACATTCTGGGAGCAAGCATTCACTTGAAAGTAAAGCGTTTCCAGAAGTACACCCGCACAAGAAATAACTTCTACATGGATTCTAGACCACGGAGTGGGAAAAAGAGCGGGAAAAGTTCCTCCGCTCCTCATTCATCACTGTTGATCATTCGAAACAACGTTGACTCAGACGTGTTTTTGGTGGTGACTCATAATAAATCCCCAATGTAAACAGTTTTGCACATATAAAACTCCTAAGATCTGGTCGATTTCCTTGCAAATAATCAGAACCATCCCAAAAACCTTGGAGCCCCCCTAGACATGTTCAGTTCTTTGTAAACGTATCTGTAGAACTGCTGAAATTAATGCTCTAGGCCAGGTCAGATGTACTGAACTCTGTCAGTCGTCCATCCCTAATAGCAGTGATTTTTCAGTTGTTCTGTGCAATCGCCGCCCGATGCTGCCAACTGACTCGTGCGTAGCAGAAAAAGAATTAATTCATCGTCAAAAGGCCGAAAGGACAAGACGACGCTTCGAGCTGCGATGGGAAATGATGAATAAAGGACGCGGTAATTCACCGTGGGCTTTGTTGCTTTGTCCACATTGTCAGGCGGATTTTCTCTCGAACTCGTGATGACCTGAGAGCCATGGTAAGGTTGTCAGGTGGGAAAAAAACGGCGAATCGAGGCAATTCCGTCTAATTATGAAGTATGGAGTGAGTAAACGCAAAGGACACAGGTGATGAAGGGGTTATGCTCCTCAGATTGATGAGTTCGACATGGTTCTTCTCGTCGATCACTTTCAATTCGCGTTGATGTCTGTCAAAAAGCTCGGTTCCGGCCAGTTCCTGCGTAACTTCGTAAAAAATGCAAAGCGAAAAAAGTTTTGCTGCTAGGACAGCAGAATAAAAAAACTGTTTCAAGGGAGACACGAACAGTTGTGAAAATTAAATTTTCTCCAGAGCTTTAAAAAGAGCACAAAGGATACCGGAGGAGGAAAATCGAAAAACCAAAAAACAGCTCCCCCCTGGGGAAAACTTGGCGAAGAACCTTGGGAGAGTTGCCGTATTTTCATGTAATCGTTGGTGAGTCAGCTAATAGTGCACATGTGCGTTAGAGACCACTACAAAAGTTCGGGGTGTAAAAAATAGAGGGAGGGGAGGAGAAGAGAGGGTGAAGGATAGAAAGTGCATAACTCAAAGTAAAATTCCTGGGTAGAAAAAAGAGTGGAGATGCTTTGAGATAGAAAGAATAAGCATTTCTTTTTTTGTTTCATTATTGAAAGTTGTGTTGCTACATGGTTGAGCGCTTCAGGAGTACCGCAGCACAAATGTAGGGAAAACTGTGGAAAACGAAATAGTGCAGAAAACTATATAGATGAATTTAGAATCGGGAATAGATGAGTTTGTGCAGTATAGGTGATTGCACTTCGTGACTCAGTGCTAATATGCTGCTCCACTGCAAATTTAATTTGATAATGGTGAGAGTAACTAAAATAGGTACACAAACAACAACAATAATCAGGTTGTGTAAATAAGCAAGAAGTCCTCTAAAGCATTTTTTTCCTATCCTCCATTCCCATTCATATTATCACACTCAACTCACCCTCCTCTCTGGCCCTATTCTTGTCCCCGTGCTAGTTCCGCTAGCCCCTTACCCTCTCTATTCCTCTGTCTTGCACTGTCCCCATCCGTACCCCTAAGCCTATCGCTTAAAGGTGGAAAACTTTCGGAATTTTCCTGTGATATAAATGAAAAAAAGTGAGTTATTTCATTGTTGGAGTCTCATTTTCACATAGAAATGAATTTTTGGTGACTTAACTCCTGGTAATCCCAAGGTCTAGGTCTGCATACTGGCTAGGACCACTTTTTTGTCCCTCCTCTGCTACTGCAGCTACTACCCCAATCCGTATCCCACCTTAAGCCTCTCTATTCTCTTCAGTTTCCACTTTTCACATTCCTTCCTCCTACACAACAGCACTAGTTCGGGTTATAATACCAAGACCAATTTTTTCGTGAAGCGGTTGCGGCCGTTAGCCTGAGAAGATATATTTTCCCATCAGATTTCCTTGAATAAGGAACTATGAGTTCACTCGCGGTCAAGAAGCAGCCAGCCTCTCAGACTACGCAATTGCTCTGAAGAAAACCCATTTCGGACCATCTCCAGCACTTCGGCCTGACCTCTGCCCCAATCCGAGCATTAAATATGGACATCGAGGGTCTTCCAGTGGTGGTTCTCATCGTGCATAAACTATAGATGAGGGCGTTGTTCGTTGGTTTAGTGAGGCATTGAGGCGAATTGCCTTCGTGCCGTTAGACCCCCCGTTGGGCGCCGATTTCTATAGCCATGCGGTGCAATGCATGGCGTAAATCTGGTTGAACAGCACTACAAAAAGTCACAGCGGCACGGTTTTGCCGTCGTGGTTGGTCCCAGAAGCAGGTGAAGGGTTAGGTTCTGGGTTAAAGCAAACCCATAGTCGGTTTCTCTCGAAGAAAGATCCAGGAATTCTCCAGGATTCGCAAAAAATCAAAGGTAACTGAAAACTCACTGTCCAAGCTTCAGCTCCTGTACTTCAACGTCGACATTTTGCGGTAGTGCGGTTCCCGCAACGAATATTAATAACAAGAATATGTTTAAATACATCTTAGTACAGCAATCGCACGCTTGAACAGTATCGATTAGTCGAACATGACAATATTGATCGCTTATGACCTGGAACTGGTGAAATTAGACTTCAGTACAATCAAAACGGCAAGGAACCGAGGAAAGAAGGCGATGATACAATGGATTGCTGTTGGTCAGAGAATTTCGAGGACCGTGGGAATTATGCCACGCCCATTATGGATGATAGCTAAGTGACAACAAAGCGGTCTTGCACTGTGAACGATGTGTTCATAGTTAACTATGAAAGTGAGCTAATCTCAGATGTTTGATATGCCTGCGTATCTCAAATTTGCGCACTCTCTGCCATTTTTTAAACTTGTTTTCGTCTCAAGACCCACAACATACCTCGTTTACCATCGCCACATAAAATTTAACAGTGTTAAAATGGCCCATTCATAGTTGAGTTGCAGAGCGAGAACTGGTCCCCAGCCAAATCTTAGCCCGCATACATTGGAAGGTCTTTGTAGTGCCTTTCAAACACGGCGGGAGTTGAAGAATTGTGCACATTGTCTATCTTTCCTGATACCCTCTCAAACTGCTGCACTCTTTCCCAAGTTCTTTTTCTCTCTGGAGTCTCTGCAACAATCGTCACCGTTGAAACGGATCATAACTATAAACATTTAAAAGGAAAAACCTCTCCTCAGTTTAGGGTGCAGTGGGACAGGTGATGCAGACGATGGGCGTGGCTTATTGCAAACTATCGGATATTTCCGTGGATCGAGGATATAATAAAAAGCCATTAATGTCCGTTGATGTTTTTAATAAAGCTGATAATATTTTAATGCTATGTTTCATGAATTTCTACGGATCATTCAGCAGATTTTTTCTCGGATATTCTTCTATGTTCCACTTTTTTGCCCTACTTTCATACAAATGTATGTGTTATTGGAAGTTATCCAGAAGACATCATTTCATTAAATCAGGAACTAGGAACAGCAGCACCCTGTTTAAAATATGACGGCCGTCACCCCCCACACGAAAAACACCCTTGGAGCCTGCTCAAGTGCAGCAAACACAATTGAAAAAGAACAAAATGGTATTGAATTGCAACTGATGTAACAAAAGAAAAATGATGTGACGGTGTGTTTGCTGAGAGGGGTCCAGCCGGAATTTGATGTATTCAGGAAGGTTTTTTAGAAGCACATAGTAGCTATAAAATATGGAGTACGTGGTACACAGTGTGACAGATACGAAATTTCAAGGAATAAATGAAATGGGTGAAAATGCAGAAAACTAAGAACTTTCTGCCGGAGAAAACAGCAGAAAATGGGATAGAAGAAGCAGAGTAAAACCTTAGAGATGAACGACGACTCAAAGAGAACCATATTGTCACCGGTTGGGTATAGCTCAATGGCAGGAGCGAGGAGAGGAGAAGATCGCTCCTTACCAAGGGTCCTAGGGAAGGCGCACCAGATTTTTGATGCACGATCTACTGAACAGCCTTTATTCGAAAGATACTGCTCCAGCACCAGTTTGGTACACCCAGCAAGGGAATAAATACTGATAAATATAGATAAGGAAAGATAAAAGACAGGCGAACGACTTACGAAAAGTTTTTTTCCACTTTTTTCCTGAATTAAACTTCCTTTTTCCCATTTTAAGGTTCTTTTTTTGTTATTTCATGGAATTCTACAAAAAAAAAATAGAGAGGCATACCTAGAAGTCATGACCAGTTCGCAGCCTAAAATCTTGCAGGCAAGCCATGCCTACTAGGTGAGGACAATGGCGCTGTTTTTGGATCATAGGCTAAGTGGATAGCACTGAGTCGCTTCGAAAAAAGGTCACTCGTCCATTAGCTACATTGTTCATTTATTTATTTGTTTACTTATTTATTTAATAATCAAAATGCACTCGAGCCACTGCACAACATACGAAACGAAAGGAAATAACTACTCAGATAGCCCGCACTGACAATTCCATATGCATATCAACAGATGTTATCCTGTAGGTTACATTATCTTGTACATTTTCCAGAACAAGAGACAGTGTATGGTTGCGAAACGCTTGTTTTGAAAAACACATGCGGTTTTTCGGGTAATTTTGAGCTAGACCTCGACGACTCATTTTGGAGTCTGTGTGTGTGTGAAGATCCCTGAATGCAAGAAGTAAAATAAATAAGAACAAAGATAAAATAACGTATGCTACTGATCCTGGGACGTGTCCCTTCGAAGATGCTGACATTAGAGGGGAAAGCTTGGAGGCAAACATGAGCTTAGGTAACAAGGTTATTCAGGTAAGAAGTAAGTTTTCCCAAGACTTGAAGTATCTAAACAATGAGTGCTACGTGACTTCTGACATGTGCGGCTTAGCATGAAGTGAAAACGTTGAATGAAAGGAGGCTGAGAGACCAATCCGCTTTGAAACACGTTCCCATTCAGAGCCTGAACCTTCATTAGGGTTATAAACCGACTAAGAGCTATGATGACTTTAGGTGTTAAAAGCGCTAATGCGGTTAATGGGTTAATGCGGGTAAACCGCCTGAAAGGTAGCCGAAGCAAAGAAAATTCGGGTGACAAAAACTTGAAGATTTCGTATCGAAATAGCTTCAAAACTCCAATTTTTTTTTAGAAAATACTCTCGATTCCAAAAAGCTTACCTATTGCCAAATTTGAAGCGTGAAGACCTAGACACAGTTACTTTGCTGAAAGTTGGCTCATTTCACACACTGTAATAAACTACGCCGGCATGCAACGTCAAATTTACCCAAGGTAAAGGCGTCAAAACCCCCAAATTTACCCATTTTTAACGCGTAGTGAACATGTTCACCAAGGGTAATCACAATGATACTTGCAGGCCCGCACAGCTCCACGTTAAGAACCCCAAGAACTTTTCAAAAATCTCTTGGCTGGAAAGGCGCTTGATTTCCTTAACTTGGATACATCATTGAAATTAGCCACTTCAAATGTGCCAACGTACCCCGATTTACCTTTACCTGGTATCCATCAACATGCTTACGCATAGATAACGTTACTTATGCATGGCAGCTATCCATAGTATCAGATCATTGGGTAGGAATTTATCCAACGTTCCAATGATGGATTCGGATCCTGAGCATGGATATTACATCTATTTTATCGAGTAACCCTGTTCTTAAGGCATTCAGATCGATCGCAATAATTTCAGTTAGAACAACTACAGAGAACATAAAATAAGTTGTCGCTGAGAAAAGCCACGGAAAATAAACCTTTTCGGAGAATTTTGAGAAAATCTCGAGATTACGCGTCGTATATGATACTGGTTCTGTTTAAAAACTTTGAATATGTAGAGTTTCTTTCGGTGTCGAGCGCATGTAAGTGCGAAATTATGCTTGGTAATAGGTTAGGCGTAATTGGGATCTTGTAGAGAACAGATGATTTTTAGAAAAGTAATTGTAATTGGAATGGTATGGAAATTCGAATACTCGATTGAAAAGAAGCCCTTCAGTCCTTCATATCTTTTCTAAAAGGTTCCTGTCTGTTCGAGCCTTCGAGATTTCGACAATTCGAACTCGAGTATAAACTTAGTATTCAGTCGTAAATGTAGTAGCAGAATTATTGCCCAATACAGTTCTGGACATAAGGATAACTCCCTTCTCCTATCGCCCCCCCCCCTAGGGGAACGCTGAAAAGACCCTGAAACATCTCGAAACCATCCCAAATCCCCAGCGATTTTCTCCGCGACCAATAGGAGACGGCGCTTGAGAAAGAAAGCTCATTATACATACAGCGAACAAAATCACTTAACAATAGATATATTATCGAGAAGAAGTGTGCACGCCCTTGACATGATGTTTAATTGGTTCGTGCGTGCGTGCGTACATGTGCTTTGCGGCACGGAAAAACACCAGGTGCCATGGAGAGGAAGCAGAGTGCGCGGAACGATTACTTGAATTGTTAATAAATTTGTTACAAGTCTCCAAAGACAAAGGGTTGTAAACGACGTTCAACGTTGACGTCGCGACAAGTGGCCATGAATAAATTTCACCAAGAGCAACTGACAGAAGTGACGTGGTATGACAGCTACAAGATGACAGACAGCTTCCAGGATGATCTATGGCAAGCGATCGATAAATGCTACCAAATTAGGCAGAAGAGTAAACAAACATGTGCATCTGTAGCATAGTGGAAATGCCAACAGCCGGGTGCATGTGCAGACATTGTCCGCTGGCACCGCCCACTTTTGGAGAAGTGACCCGCCCCTAGCGGTGCAGTGCGCGGGGGGGGGGGGCTGACCGCTGGCCACTCGCCAAGGGACCGATTTACTTCAGGGAGCCGAGAGCAACGTTTCTACGGGGAACAAGTGAGTGATGGAGGAGTTCCAAATGGGAATTTGTATCCGGGATAGATCCGAGCGGGGCATTTGTTTCAGGGACAAATTGTGTAAAGTCCCCGGAAACAAAGAGTATTTGTTAGCTAATTGGGCTGTGTACTTACGCAAGCACTAGAGCGATAAATCTTAATAGAAGGTACGAGATTTCTCCGGAGATGTCTTGAGAGAGATCTTCCGACAAATTGGCATCTCCTGGTCATTGAATGGAAATTCAAGGTTAGATGTAGGAGGCTATAAACGAGTAGGTTTCCTTGTAGATAGGAATAATTCGCTGAGAAGTTAACTAGGCTAAAAGAATAGAGACATCGAGCTCCATGAATTCTTTTTTTTTCTGAGAACTATTGACAATCCACTCCAGAAAAGTTCAATTTTCCCCTCATATAATTTTACCCTCATAGGAAATCTTAAAAATTACTGTGCCCATGCCTGAAACTTCTGGCTAATATTTTTTGCCAAGGCGTTCCTGTGAGGCTTATATCTTATCCTTTGAAAATGGGCAAATTTTCCCAATAAAACGATAACACTCGCCACTTTCATCAAACTTGTAAGAGCTCTTCGGAGAGCAAACTGCTCAAAATTTTTGTTGTTTCACTGGGAAACTCGTCCACCCTATGTCCACACCCTAGCTCAATGCCCATAGCGTTTCGGGAATGTTTATGAATCTCAGCACTGCTCATGGACACATGGAATCATCCAAGATCTTATGTATCCTTCAGCACCTCTCTAATATCTACATACGTACGTAAAGGCAGAATAACGAAACCTGGAAATTTTGTCTTCAGGGATCCAAGAGACTTGTAGGGTGGCACACTGTTGTGTTTCTTTGAGATAGATCATGGATAATAAATTTTCATTTTATTTCATTCCATTTCATTTCATTTTCATAAGTCTAAAAACATGCCAACAACAAAAGAAAAAAAAGAAAGACCATAAAATGCAACTAGGATTACAACAGAGCAAATTGAGGTACGAATTGGATACTTGAGTGCTGGACTTTTCTAGCTAGCCAGTTCAATGCTGAATGCTCTAAAAAGTGCTCCTTTTTCTTGAATTATTAGAAATATCTACATAGTGTTAAAACTGCTGGATTATTTTAGAATCTTGAGGGCTTGTAGACACACTTCTTACCCCGGATGAGGCTGTACATTGTACTAAAAAGTGTGCGCTACCCACGACAAAAATGTCCAGCAGAATCAGCACGCATTTCAAAAGAACTCGAAGATGTTTTTGGAGAATTTCTTCGGGATCACAGGAACGTACAAAAAAGAGCTTCTTCAGGAAGCTTCCTCACGACCATTTAATTATACCAGCGTTGTTCCCGTCGTGTACCCGATTCTGCTAGAAATTACTGGCGCTAACAGAAATTGAGCAAAATTGCTACCTTTTCTGCTATTTTTCTTGGATACAGAGTTTTCGAGGAAAACAAGGAAGACTCAACAAAAATCGATCGATTTCTGCTCGATATTTTCCGTCTGGACAGTTTGGTGGCTACTAATCTGATTTATAGTAGTGTTTATTCTTCTATTTTAGAATTTTTGTGCCATTTCAAACAGCACACGTTCTTCTGCTGCTTTACTACTTCATTTATTTATTGTTTATTTGTCAGTTCATCTGTTTGTTTAATACTCCCACAAAAGTCTATGCTCTTGAATATGTACTGCTCAAAGAACATAGTTAGCCATTTTCAAACACTTGTTTCCTATTTTTGAAGCTTTCTCGTAATTATAAAGCCACCTCTTTCAAATTCAAAAATGATACTTTAGTTTTACTGCTCAAGGGGGC
The DNA here is from genome assembly GCA_037903475.1 of Ancylostoma caninum. Lineage (NCBI taxonomy): Eukaryota > Metazoa > Nematoda > Chromadorea > Rhabditida > Ancylostomatidae > Ancylostoma > Ancylostoma caninum. The sequence continues at coordinate 65,960 of JBAJFG010000617.1, forward strand.
ACGTTACACGGAAATTCCACTTAAAGCCCTCATCTATTTATGAAAAAATTGTGAGGAATTTGACAGAGTGACTACGGAGATTGAAATGAAAACATAACCGGACATTGTCAAGGAACTAGCGCTGTAGAAGGAAATATGGAAGGAAAGAACTCAGCAATTCCATATTCAAAACTTGTGTAAAAAATAGGTCCCTATGGTCTACCGATCCTTTTTGTACCTATCGACACTTCGGCCCAGGCGGAACTGTTTCTCATTGCTCTGAATTACTTAGCATTCAACGCACATCCGGCAATCAGTGTTTTTGTCTCTTTTGACAGGTCTCAGCACTGAGAGCTCTGAAAATGGAAAATGTTGGGTAAAGAGCAGGCAATGGAGAACTGCATGCTGCCTAAGAAGGAACAATTTTCCTGAAAATGTTTATAGCTAGCAATGCATAAAAAACCGCACATTCAACATAACGCTCTGAGCTTACCAGTTTTTCGTACTCTGTTTACGTTCCTCTCCCTTTGTTTTCTCTTTCATTGACGTTGACGTTTCCTGCAGACTTTCAGAGGTTATCGCTAGTTTGTACTCCTTAATTGCCCCTTAACAAGCCCTGGCTAATCACAGCAGGCTCGCTGGGTGGTTCCATTTGGCTTCCTGCGCCCCCGAAACCCTTCGACACAAGAATTATGGCATAAAAATGGGCATCGATGAGGTCTTGAATGAATTAGATGATGAATTCCTACGAGACACCTGCTTACAGGATGCTTATTGGGACCGCTGTCTCCGCCGATGATGGATTTTTTTTCAGCGAAAATAAGTGATTCATCATGATTTGTCTTTTATTGTTATACCTTATTTTTTGTCAATATTATCACCATAATTATTTAATGATTACTTGTAATGATGCATTTTAAACTTTATTCTTCAAAGGCAAAGAATCCAGGTCTTGCATTTCGATGGAAAACTCATAAAAACTCGATTTGCTTCGGTGCACACCTCTCGAAGGAGTAGAATTGCCTCTGCAAGACTTTTTCCTCTCAGCGGAAGAAAAAAAAGTTATCAGAATAGAATAACCACTAAAATCACTAAATCAGAATAACCAGTCTCTCGTTCCTCATTGGTAAAATTACCTCATTTAGGATACTCTGTGCAGAAACTAGGATGAGAAGAAAATTTGATGATAGCTTTAAAGGAGAAGAACTTCACTTGAAAATGAGTGATGAGTTGCTTCCTGTACAGTTTTGTGCAAAAAATCTTGTAGGAATTTAGGAATTGCAGTGTGGGCACGCCCCTGAGGATTCACTTCCACGCGCTTACGTGTGAATTGAAATTCTGTGTAATCTATCATGAACTAATAACCAACACGAAAGTTTGCACTGCTCGAGGTTGTAATTAAGGGGAACATAACCAAAAAAAAACTAGTAATGGGATTCTGGAACGTTTGAGGGAAGACTGTGAGCATTCAGGTAACCAGAAGTTAATAAGTCTTCATGCTAAACACGGAAATCTTTACGGGATATGTTCCGGTTAGCGGAGGTACATGTGGAAGGAATGTCCAAGTAAAACAAGTCCTGCTTGGGAAACTTGACCACTATGGAAGATTGGAGTGGCTATGAGATTTTTGGGAAAGGTTTTGCAGATAGCTACCTCATTTATGAGTACAAAGGGTTATTAACTGCACCCACTCCCACTCCTGTTGCTTTCGCGGGTGGATCGGTGAATGGAAACAGACAAGACCACAAGGGATCCTGCCAGTTTCGCGGACACAGCTTTCTTATCTGGAAAACTCGTCCACCCGGTGGAAACGGTAAGACATTTGTGTAGTGAGATTAATGAACTTTTTTGGAAGAATAATAGATTCTTCGCTAATTCCGAAAGGACGAGTTTCCCGAAAAATAGCGGTATTCCTTTGCGGTGAGAGGCTTGGACAAAATACACTGGTTCTTTCCTGGGGAACTCGTCCACGCTGGATTGGAATCTCTACAGGAGTTTAGTTATTATTCATGAATCCCTCTCTCCTACTGGGAAGTATATGAAAAGGGAGGCGGATAACAGACTCTGCATAGTTCTACTCATGCCTTCAGAACTAATACACTCCTAAACCTCTTTTGCATTATTTCGAAGTTCTTGCGCACACTTCTTCATAATTTCGCCCCTTTTTTCGCTTTTTTTGGAATAAATCTGAAGGGCACTTACACCAAGTACTGGATTGGATTCATCCAGAAACTCTTGGGGTTCCATTACTGAAAGAAATTTGTTGTTAATTACCCGAAACAGTTGTGGCGCCAGATGAGAACTGATAACAAGAACTTCAAGGATGAGCTCATGGCACAGGCTGACCAGTGGTGTTGAGAAAACACATCATTCACCTGGCGCGAGGAGTGATCGACGACTGCTGACCGGGTGCATCTGTGGCGAGCTGTTCAGCGAGATCTATGGGCGACGGGAAAAAGTCGTGCGTAATGAGCGTGGGATTCTCTGGATTTTGAGCAGGGGTAATGCAAGAGTTGCAAATTTCCCGGACTTGCTCTAAGCGACTCACAAGCAGTGGCTTCTGCTAGTATTTTCCACGTTGCTGTGATGAATCACTTCTCGACGTTTGCACTTACGAAATGAATGATGTTTCTGGCAAAAATCCAAGAGCTGCTTGCAAAAACTACACAAAGAAATGAGGAAGAAACAAGACAAACAGGGGCCGCATCTACAACAGATGCTGAAGCTCTAGTACAGCATGAACAGCCACTGAAGACATTTTTTGGGTTCCATTTCCTAACCAGAACTCCTTGCGAAGAAAACGATAGATCAATGAGAGGTGTGATCTCAATCCAGTGAGAAAAATCCTCTACACATGCCTTCCGAGATGAAAAAAGTCTACTACAGGCGTGCTATTGAGAGTCTCAGGAGGCGCCGGACAGAAAAACTTGCAAAAATAATGAGTTGAACATTCCTTGAAAGGTGATAGGAGGGGGGATATTTAGCCTTTCAGGCAAAAGGCGGATCTTGCTTGGCTGAGTGCAAACTTCCTTTGCTTGAGGTAAAAACTCTTCGATGTAGAAAAAGACGTAAAAATTAGAATTTCAAAGAGAAGGTGATTCTCATTAAATCCTAAATTACTCCTGAAAATTTCAAAACAGAAAGCTAAAGCTGAGAACGAAAAGCACTGGGACACTGGGACAGCTCAAAAAGCCCCACTCTGCCGTAACTTGAGAAGCTGATCCTTTTTTCCTTTGGATTTTTTGCAAGATGTCCCGAAATGATATTAGGGAGAGGGGAAGGCGGATAAAGATGGCATGGTAGAGAGGATGTTGATGGGTCCTGCGAAGCCGGCCAATTCGGGCCCAATGAAGTTCCTACGAAAAAAAATATATATATATACTTGTAAAAGTGATAAAAACCCAATTAAAGCACAAAATTAAATACCAAACAATCTCATTACTTCTCTGTTACTACTAAATATGTGTGTGTGTGGAATTTTTATGGCACAGTAAAAATTAAAAGCTCTAACATGCTACTATTAAAAGCGTTGAAGTAATGAGAAAAACTGAGCAAGTTTTCATTAGAACCTTTTCAGAATAATACAAACATTGAAAAGTATGCATAGCTTGCGTGAGTTCTTCTTTCAATATAACTAGGTGTATGCTTCATTTGCTTACTAGGTAGTGCTCTTTTAAGCAGCAATTCACGTGTTATTCACCCTGTTTGGCATGGGGAAACCCCCGAAAATCCTCCCGTTTTCCGAAGAAATGCCCCGCTTTCTCCAAAGAAAACCCTCTGTTAGCCATTGGAAAGCTCCAGAAACTCCATGGTTGGTCCGTGAGTAGCCCAAAGTAAACCCGTACATAGGCCACAATGGGCATACCAGCTTACAAGTTGTGCAAATGTTTAGAGTTTAAGTTGCTTCTGAGAAATCAAAGTTACTAGGATGATACATTAGCTTATTTATTTGTTTGTTTATCTAAATTGCTCCACATAATGCGTGTAACAGAGAGATTGAGTGAAACAATGAAAACTTAAAAATCGGAGTCTGAATCAGGAATCCGCCCTTTCCTCGTGAACACCTTTAGCTCCAATCTCTTCTTATGGCAGGTCAGCAGGCCATTGCGGCGAGTAATTAATCATTAGTCCACTATTTTATCTTTATCTAAACCGCGGACCCTTACTCACAGAAAAGTTCTCAATCATCCATAAAGATACCCTGAATTTTCGTTCGAGCTCAATTCATTCCCCCCCCCCCCTCGTTACCCACCAGTCCAACCACCAATCAGTCAAGCCGTCACGGATGAAAATTGTTATGCGAGCGGTCGCTTTACTCCGTTATAAATTACCAGTAAACGATGGCGTTTGTTGAGTGCTGGCGAGTTCGAGCGACCGCGGGTGCTGGTGTGGATCTAGTGGCCGTGGTAACACAGTTCCTACTGATAAATTGCCTTTCTTTTAGACGCGGGCGACGGGCGGCGAAAAACAGCGCGAGCGACGCGCGCGCGACTGTCGCGGCCGCCGCAGCGATGAGTCGGTCAGCTATCACTCGCCACCGCTATTCTTCTCCGTTACATAATAGGCATGCAACCTAGCGCATTGTTAACTGAGGCATTTGTCTCTTCTACTATAACTGGAAAATTCACGGAAGCGGAGCGCTAGGAGTATAGCAGCATCCGGAAGACGCTCGCGAGCAGCGCCGAATTGCAACGATAAATTCCCCAGAAAACACTATACAAACTGGCACGGAGCCGATAAAAGTGAGAAAAGGCTCTTTAGCTGGTGTTACTGCAGATTCGGCGCATTGCAGCTCATCAAACTCATCAACAAGTTTTTCCAGCCGACATTAATGGGTCCCGCCTAAGTTCGTCGCAAAAAAATTCGTCGGCATCAATGACACATACAGAACCGAGTCTATTCCCAAGTGGTGTCAGAATTCTCAAGTATTCGATGGGTTCACGGAAGGGGAAGAGCTCGGTAATTTGTGGATCTGCAAAAGGACGCTTTATTGTTGCTTGAATGTTTATTTTCGTGTGGTAGGTCTTCTTCACCGATGTTCCCCGCAGCTTCCGAGAATAGATATTTATCATAGACGTTTACAGTCTAGCAATACCCCTGAATGTGATAAATTAGCCGTAAGAAATTCATTTTTCTGCACTATTCCATGAAATCTCAGAGCACAGCTAAAAATAGGGATGTCCAGTTAATTGCATGAATGGATGACTGAAAGATTGACAGGGGACGAAATTGCGAGCTAAATTGGTAGTTATGGAAAATATGAATATCATTTTGAGCTCCATCCTATCATTTCTGAAGTCTCCAGCGCCAGAAAGGGTATAAAAATCAAGCACAGCTGGTCCACGGACAACCTTATGCCGTCCAAATACCATAAAAAGTAATTTTGAATGGAGAACCGAAAGGTAGCATCGTTCAAGATATGTAGCACTGTACCGGTAATGTCCAAGAAAAAAGTGCAAATCTGTTGCGTTTCCCCTGAAAACTGACTTGTGGTTGTGGTAAAAGACTCCATGTTTCAGTTGGTAATAGAACAGTAGGTCGCTGATGGCGGGCGCAGGAACGCCTACTCGGGGGGGGGGGAAGGTGGGAGACATGAGGAAAAATCTGCATGAGGTCCCGTCACCTTGGGGGCCCGGATGGACAAATGAAATTAATAAAAATACCAATTTTAATACCATTGATTGTTACATTCGCTACAATGTGCTCAACCGGTTGACGCGGATGGTACGACGCGTGCGACCGCGTGCACAACCGGTCGAGCACAAACGCGTGCATAAGGGAGCGCTTCACCTGGCAAAACATGCCAAAAACGTAAGGTCGCAAATGTGTTAAGAATAATCGCTTAAAAATAAAGTTTGAAGTGAACAAATTAAGAAGAGTTAATGTTGAGTTCAAACAAATTGAAGTGTAATAGTATAGCGAGCTTTTTAAAGCTATTCCATGAGGTGTTTCTAAACTCCACCCCCCCCCCCCCCACTCCCTCCACCACTGTTGGTCATTATTAGGAGTATTTGTAATTCATTAGCTAAATTCAGGAGTAAATTACCTAGTATGATTTAAATGGTGGCACTATTATATAATACTTGTGAGTATGTTGTTGTCTGACTTGTAAAAATAGGGAAATATCAGGAATAGAAACGATAGAATCATCAAGAAAACTTCGCTCAGAGGTATATGCACATATATCCTAGCATTTTCATGGAAAACAGCATTTGCAACATTGCATAATAGTATCAGTAATTGCAAGTAAACAAATAAACAAAAGTGAACATATGCAAAAAGTACTTAAACTAATACATTGTATCACTATGAAATCTGTAGATCATGACTGGATACATGTTTTGCCCAAATAGGGATGTTGCTCAGATTTTCAGCATTTATACCGTGCCTGTGGAACAAATAAACCCTTCCTGGGATAGATTTGAGCCACTTTGATAATTCCCGCCACATTTTTGCTGTGTTTTTCTGGTGTCTGTATCAGCAAAACTATAAATTAGCACATATGAACAATACTACTATGGAGTAAATAACAAAGAGGCGGCAAGATGCGTAGATACTGTAGCAAATCCTGCAGAAGTAAAATATTCAAGGCGCCAGCCATTCTTTAGAGCCAGAAGTGAAAACAAATACGGACGCGGCTGGATGAAGTGGAGAAGGTGAGACTTCGTAAATCACTTCAAGTGGCTCTTTTGTTTGAAAAGTAAACAGCGGCAGTTGTTTTTCAGTACATAGCGCCACTTAACGCTCGAAATGTGGACTTTTTTACGGATGCCTTGGGGCTGGTGCGAAATTTACTTTTGGATCCTGGATTTCCGGAATGTGAACTTTCAACATAAAAAAGGCAACAAAGGTTGAGTTCCAACCATTTCCAGGAAAATTTCACCAGATTGAGGACACATTTTTCAGGCCTTCGACAAACCCAGAAATTTTGGGCACAGATTTGTTAAAATAGTGACTATGATAGAAATATTGAAATCCACTGGAGAAATATGGCTAATTTAGAGGAAAAATAAGAAGGGAAGGGAAGAAAAATGGGACAATACGGAGGCGACGCTACGTAAGAACTGCGATACTAGCCGTTAGCTCCGGTTTCTGCAACGAGCTATCACACATCCGAAGAATAGCCATCACAGGTCGTTATAGCCGATCTGCGGACGCTGTTCTTATGGTGGCTCCAACGGGACCAACAAGAACTAGTGTGAGATGACTTATTGTGACTAGTAAGGCAAGTAATGTTCAGAACCCAATACTTTGATCGTTGCAGTTATGGCGTCTTAAGGATATTTGACTTTTAAGGACATAAAAAACGGAAGGAGAAGATCTAATGTCGAGAACACCCAGTAGAACGAGCAAATGATGGCTCAATAAATCAAATTCACACCAACGGTTAGCGCAAAAAGCATACAAAATATGGGTCACATATCTTCGCTGGAGAACCTTTTCCGCTAAAATTGTGCAGCAAAAACTCGGCGATTTTTGACAGACCATGAGTGGAACGGCAACTATTTCCATTTTCAGATTTTCCAATGCAGGTCAGAACTGGTAAAAAAATCTCATTCTTTGAAAAATCTCATTTTTGTGTGGGAAACTCAACCCTGGGCCAAACCCTGAAAGGAAAACAGAAAAAGTGATGACTGCCGATTAAGATCCAGGAGGAATAGACCATATCTAGCAACTCCTTAGAAGGCATTCGCTGGAAATCCCTCGGGTACAGCGAGACTGCTGAAAAAGTGAGGGCACTCAGGCTCAACATGTGAAATAATTCCGAAGAAATGGAGAAAAACAAAGTAAACTAAGTCAAAGCAACAAAATCTGCGAGAAAAAGTAAGAAAAAAGACTACGGCACTAGTCGCCAAAAACGTTGCATCGGAAAACTACATGAACCTCATCCGGTCCTGCCTTCCAAAGTTCCGGGATCGACGTCGCGCGAATTTCTCAAGAAACTTGCTGACACCTGCGGAAGTTTATTTTTCTTTATTTCATTTATTTTATTTTTATTGCACTCAAGGTGCGCTACACAAGACAGATGATCAACTGATGAAACATAGGAAGTAAACAAACTCATAAAACATTCAAACTCAGTATAGAAACAGGAATAGAAAAAAAACTGCTGAAGACATGACCCTATTGGAGAAAGGATTTCCCGTTTGTTGGAAGTGGGAAAGGTGTTATCCACAAAAAATTAAGATCTTACTGTGGGAAATGAAGAATCTATTCCATCGTGTTTTTTGAGCAAAATCATATTCCAAATAAATTTTCAGTCAGCTGAGACCTTGCGAGCAAAACTTGGTGTTCACCCATGCACCCACATCAGCTAGCAAAATGCCCTTCGTCTTCTGGAAAACTTGGAATCTACAGCAACTTGGGCAAACGGGTATACTAGCCGTTTGATCCTGCAGATTGGGTAGAGCGAAACGGCCAGGGCAAGCTGGTCTCATTTTTTACCAATTGAAAAGAACTCAAGTGCCTATGAAAGAAAACACGCTACCCGTAGCTTATCAAAATTGGACCACACCTCTCCTTCCCGCTGACAAAAAAAAAAACGGAAAAATGCGAAGGAAAAAAAGGAGGGAAAAAGCGCCAAGGAAAATGCTGGCGTAAAGTGTGACAGGAAGTTTCACAAGACTCGAAGGTAGTGGCACTTTATGGTTGTCGCATAATCCGAAGATGGTTAAGATGGTACGCAAAACAGGCTTCCGTTTCGTAACCAACAGATTCAAGTGAGCTGAAGCAGGAAAGTACAGAAAACTAACAAGAATAAAGCTAGTAATCGAATGACTCCAAAACATCCAAAAGCTCAAGTTTTCGCAATCTTTAAAAACGTTAGTGTTTGGTGACTGGAGACATGAGGAGGTAATTTTTGAATCCAGCGAACAGAACGATGGAAAAGGGAATGGAAAACTTTGGTGCGATGGTCTGACTTTACAATATTGTAGGGCAAACCCACTCGATCGGGCAGAAGAGACATGAAGGTACAACATTTACTCAGCCTTAGCTTCACATTCAAACTTATAATCCGGGAACAGAAAACTAAGCCGTTAAGGATTCGACGATATAGCAACGTCTTAAGCCCCAAAGTCTTAATTCTCTCTCCATAACTAGGTAACGATGACGGATAATTGGGATCTGGAAATGCCTTGTAGAGTAATATTCTCGTAAATACTTGCTGAACTTTTGCAATTTTATTTTGTAGCTTCTTCGTACATAAAAGGACTCCAGGAGGAGTTGCGAGCAATACTCCAGATTCGGAAGCACGTAAGCTTTGTGAGGTCACAAAAATTTTTTTAGGTTCTTCCGAGTGGACAATAGGAAACAGGATGAAAATTAATGCAAAAGCTTCCCTCACAATAGTACTATAATAAAAGTAAATTCTCAGTCAGCTGAGACATTGCGAGCCCAAATTGGCATTCACCCATGCACCCACATCAGCTAGTAAGGTGTCCTCTGTCTCCTGGGGAAGCCACAAGAGTTTCCTTGGAATCTACAGGAACTTCGGCAAACGGATATACTAGCCGTTTGATCCTGCAGATTGGGTAGAGCGAAACGGCCAGGGCAAGCTGGTCTCATTTTTTACCAATTGAAAAGAACTCAAGTGCCTATGAAAGAAAACACGCTACCCGTAGCTTATCAAAATTGGACCACACCTCTCCTTCCCGCTGACAAAAAAAAAAACGGAAAAATGCGAAGGAAAAAAAGGAGGGAAAAAGCGCCAAGGAAAATGCTGGCGTAAAGTGTGACAGGAAGTTTTACAAGACTCGAAGGTAGTGGTACTTCATGGTTGTCGGGTAATCCGAAGATGGTTAAGATGGTACGCAAAACCGGCTTCCATTTCGTATCCAACAGATTTAAGTGAGTCGAAGTAGGAAAGTACAGAAAACTAACAAGAATAAAGCTGGCAATCGGACAACTTCAAAACGTTCAAAAGCTCAAGTTTCCGCAATCTAGCCTTGAAAACGTCAGGGTTTGGTGACATTATATCAGGAGGTAATTTTTGAGCCCAGTGAGCGCTACGATGAAAAAGGAATGGAAAACTTCAGTGCGAAACGGTGGTCTGATCTTACAATATCGTAGGCGAAACCCACCTGATCGGGCTGAAGTAGGCATGAAGGTCCAATATTTACTCGGCCTTAGCTTCAAATTTAAACTGATAATCCGGAAACAGAAAACTAAGCTGTTAAGGTTTCGACGATAAAGCAACGTCTTAATCCCCAAAGTCTTAATTCTCTCTCTATAACTAGGTAATGGTGACGGGTAATTGGGACCTGGAAATGCCCTCTAGAATAATATTCTCTAGAATAATATTCTAGAATAATATTCTCGTAAATACTTGCTGGACTTTTTCAATCTTATTTTGCAGCTTCTTCGTAAAAGGACTCCAAGACTAGTTGCGAGCAATACTCCAGATTCGGAAGTACGAAAGCTTTGTGAAGTAACAAAACAATTTTAGGTTCTTTCAAGTGGATATTCCGAAACAGGATAAAAATTGATGGAAAAGCTTTCTTCACAATAGTATCAACATGAGATTCAAAGCTTAGAGTATTTTCCAAAAATACACCAAGGTCCTTCATGTTATCCCTTTTCTGAAGCACAGACCCGTTGAAATCGTAATCCTGTGCTGGAATGTCTCCCATATCAAACACAGCCGTTTTGGAAGGATTCATAGGAATATTCCAACAACTAGCCCATTCCATCATTCCATGGATGGATTCCAGCAGCGCGTTGTGAATTTTATGCTTGTTAAGGGTATTGTATAGCGCACAGATTTTTATGTCGTCTGCGTACAGTTGTATCTTCACTTCTGGGTGTGTTTTGAGTATTTTAGGTAAACTATGTCAGTATACGATGAACAGTAAAGGAGAGAGAACTCCTCCCTGAGGAACGCCGCTGGGCCAGGAGTGCTTGCGCGAGAAAGATTTCCCACCTTAACATACATGAAACGCTCTTCCAAATGGGACTTAAGCCAAAATAGAATGGTACTAGGCAGTCTCAATTTCTCTACCATAGAGAACAGTTTTGAGTGCTTCACTTTGTCAAACGCTTTAGACAGATCAAAGTAGATCACATCTATTGAATTACCGTTATTAAGAGAAGTTACCCAATCAAACATGGTATCAAGAAGCTGATTGGTGGAAGAGGCGCCGGGAATGAACCCATGCTGATCGGTCGGCACAATTTCCAAGCCCATCAGCCAAGAAAGAAGCACTGTCCTAAGAATCTTCTCGAGTATCTTTACTGGCGGTGGACAAATGCTGATCGGTCCGTAATCGCACAGAAATGAGGCAATGGGCGACTTTGCTATGGCGGTTACTACCCCCGTCTTCCACAGCAAGGGGACCTCACTGTATAGTAAAGAAATGTTGAATATAAAACATAGAAAGTGGTTTAGATAGTACTTCGGCACATTTTCTATGGAAAATCTGCAGTGTTCCATCCGCTAAAACATCATGTTCGGGTAGTGAGACACGCTAACAAAGTATTAAGCAAATTCCTCAGCTTTGTCATGATCATGTGTAAGATGAATTCCTTCCTGATCCACTATAGTGGGCCTAGTGATGTTTTTCATTTTTGTACGCATGTATAAAAATAACCGTTGTAGTTTGGACTTTTTTGCAAGACGACGTTCAAAGTTACCGTGATATTTTTCGATTTGGTGTTCAAGAGTTTCAAGAGTATTCTTTCATGTATCAGACTTTCACCAATGGATCGGAAATTTTATTAAAGTTACGAACTTTCTGCTGCATGAGGTTTCCTGTACTTGGGATAGCGAGAAATACGAGCAATGTGAAGTTTAAGCAGAACGAATTTTGCAAAAGTTGTGTAAATTTCCAAGCATAGGCGCTTATATAGATCAGCGATTGACTCGTAATTTTGGAAAAGACTCCACTAGTGAGCTCTACAAAGATGTGCGGACAAGCCCAGGTAATCAGTATTTTGAAAATCTGGCAGAGGGAGGTAACTGGTAGTAATATGTTCACACGCAATAATTTTAAAAACCAGGTTAGCAAATCAACTTTTACATTCTGCGCCTCCTGACATCCCGTAATCTATAGGATAATCAATCACTCTAAACATCTTCAGTTTTTATTAACAACTTTCGACGAATCCCAGTCCAGAATGTCCACAGGAGCTGCATTGCGGTATTCCCATGCTCGCTTACACTTTTTGAGCAATGGAACCCCTAGGCAATACTTTGAATTGCCATCCAAAATTTTTTTCTCATTTCTATGAGTTTTTTTCAGCAAACAATGGAAATTCATGCATTTTTTGTACGTGCTTGCCGTGGATCTCTGTATTCGAGAAAATTACTGTGCTGTCAATGCTTAAGGTCATTGTCATTTGTTGTTTGGCTTGGTCCATGGACATGTTCCAGGGTTCTTCAGCAAGTTCGATGTCTATTTAATGCTCTGCTGCATTTAAAAAGAATTATTTCATGGAAGCAAAAACGTTGCAAGGTTGCAAACTTTGAGACATCAGGATTTCTTCTTCTACTGCCCTTAGGTTTTAGCAAGACGCTTGAGGTCTGTGTCATTTTTTCTCTCTATGAATTTTCTATTTAGTTGACAAGTGTACAAATGAGATGGAAACACGTAGCAGCTACCCATAAATATGGATGAACAAACTGTCTCTGGTCTCACATTCAACTTTCAATTACTCTTGTAAAAAATAACAAGAAATACGTAGCACTATTCGATGAAAGAGATATGAGGGTAATATTGCTTCAACTTTATTTGTCACACTGCACTTTCGAATGTTTTAAATAATAGCAACAATAAAAAATTGTACTAAACAAGGCGAACACAGATTTATTTCTGTACAATAAAAGTGGATTCTGGAGCGCGGTCAAATTTCTGGAATATCACAGAGTATGACAAACAAGCTTCCGGAAGAGGTAAGATAGAGGCGGAAAAACTCATGAGTTTGCCTACGTTTTCTGGATGTACGCCTCATCAAACTCGTAACATCTACCCATAACTCGATTTCTTGTCGTGGTAGGTACTTTGAGTAAAAATATACATATGTATATTGCAAAAAAATGTACGAATAAGAGTATAGCTCCCACTAACGCACTTTTACGGCCATTACAATCTATCGAGGATCGCTGAGCTGAAGCCGATTTCCTATTGTCGTTGCTACAACCCGCTGGCGAGCACCTAACGCGGCACATTTATCTTGTACGATGATAGGCTCAAGTGGACAACACTCTGTCACTGAGAGGTGACACTAAGTAAACCGCGAAGCACCCGCCGTATGTGGCCAGCCACGTTAAGCAGAGGGCAGACGTACGTAAAATTGCAGACATCGAGGGAGATCATGTTTGGGGAAAGAATGCAGAGAAATTATGGACGAGATGTCTTGGGCCTTACATACCTGGTAGAGCCACCTTTCTACTGTCAAATTCAAAATGCAAGCCTTTCCCCAAGAAGGATGTTGCCGAATCGCGAAAATAGACCAAATTTTATGTAAAAATGAAAAGCTTGATTTTACGACCACGCTCCGATGCAGCCAGGATTCATTACGCTGCTCATTTTGCCGTTGGCGTCACATTGCATGTGGTGTCCGAGATCGTTACATGCGTTTTTAGAAACTACAAAACGTGTCGACAAACAGAGATATGTGCAATATCGTGTCAGATTATGTGAATTGGACCATCGTGCGCAGCGAAAACGTTAAATATACATGCTATGGCGCAGGCGAAAATATTAAATATCAGGAAATCTAGGGGAAGAGCCATTTCTCGTGGATGGAACTATGCATGTACTCGTGGACATATCCAATTTTGAGAGGTTACTAATTGTTGGTTGGATTCCCATTTTCTCCGAATTTTCTACCGGATGTTTCTTTTTCGCCTAATTTCGATCCGAACAAATATTATGAACTATGCATCCCAGGGATATAGTTCTTTTACTCTTTCTTTCGGCTCAGGGGTTGTTTTGCGAAACGGAACATTGAGCTATTTCTGGATTTTACTGAAAAAAATTCAAAAAATGGTTCATTAGTAGCAAAGTTTTTTATGCAATCAGATCTACACCTGGAATTCATTATAAATTTTATGGATAAAAGTTATGTTCATTATTTTCAGAAGAGCAATGAGTGGGGGGGGGGACTAGTTAGCCGTCCACGTGGCGCGGTAGACCGGACCATGTACAGTCTGGTAGGGCAGAGGTGGCATCTGAGTCCGCAATTACGACCTCGTCACGGAGACGGCCAAATAATCGAATTTTTTACACTTTTTTGATACGTGTGCAGTATGATTCCTTCCATTCTGATGTTTCCCTACTGCCATTTAGTAAAATCTCCTCCAAGACGCATTTTGCGGACAAAGTCGTAATTGCAGACAAAGTCACCTCGGGTGCCACCTTTGGGCTAACAGACCATACCGAAAATTTCACCATAAGCAACTTGTTTTAGTTAGCGTTCAAACTCATCAGAGCCATTTTGAGTAAGGAGGGGGGGGGGCGGTCGAACTCAGCGATCATAAAAACTGTTGCGGCACGCATCATGGCTAATTGAACACTCTTGCCGAGCGCAGCAGAGAAACGCAGGTACTAGGGTGAACGAGGAGAATCTTTAGAAGGAATGTGTTATGAGCAAGTTTCTCTTGGAAAATATTCGGAGAAAAAATAGAAGGCGATTTCAACGACTTAGAGAGTCGGGAAAGGGAAGAGCCAGGTTTTTCTTGTTACTCTCAATTCAAGGGAGGTGCAGTAAGCGCAATTCATACTAGATGCGTGCGACAGCGACACGTCAGACGCACACTTTCATTTCCGAAAGTTTTTCTATGGAGATTAATCAACGCGGCATGTCCATCTTGAATACTGGAAACACTGCACACACTGCGCGAACTGTGAAAAGCCCGTACGTCCCACCTGCGTCCGAGCTGCGACGATTTTAGCGCGAGAAAGCTTTTTTCATCTAAATTTGAAATTCACACTCAAATTTTGTTACTGTTACATCAATTTGTACCATACATAGTGAAGCATCTATAGTATAAACATGAACGGTCTCAGCAACTCAGATTTTCAGTAGAGAAATCTATACTAGTTGCATGCGTCACTCGCGCGTCAGACGCACGCATCCATTCGAGAAGAATTTTTCTTCAAGACCGGCCAACGCGGCATGCAGATAAACGAAGAGAATGCGCGGCCGCCGCGATGCCGTAAACGCGGTGTGCGTCCGGGCTGCGACAGCGATACGATTGGGCTCTATTCTTCATAATATAGACGCACGCCCGTCTGTCGCACGCAATCTGTATAAATTGCCCTTATATTGTCGAAGCACAGAAGAAGTCTACGACCGCTCTGCCATAAAAAGTGATGTGAGTGAAGAAAACAAATGCCACTACGCTCGGTGATGATATAACAGTGTGGGACCCCAACAGAGAAAAAATGAACGGTATGTCCCATTTCTAGCTTCCATATGACCACCGAAGGCGGCAAGGGGTACGTTGTTATCAGTACTATTATGTTGCATCGTGTACTCCGAAGCATAGGAACTGCCAGCGCACGGACGAAGTGAGCTACTTCATCTTCCACAGCCCTGACGGAACTATCGAACTCCACCCAGGCGTCTGTTAGAGATTGTGTTGATACATCGGCAAAATTATAGCAAAGTGCGATTTTTTTCATAGGTACGCAATCTGAGCACTACCACAGGTCCATCGAAGAGTTTGACTTGTAAGGCAAAGTTCTGAGCGCAGAGCCTTCATCTACTTCAGTTCACCTTATAGCGCAGATGTCATCATTCTACCGGCTTTGATTAGCCAGTTGAATCTGCCTATTTTCCAACAATATCGCCTGGGCTGATATTCCAGCACGGCTAGACGTAAATGCAGGGCGAAATGAAAAATCCAGTCCCTTTAACAGATGCTTTTACCATAATTTCTGGCGCAAAATAAAAGGTGGTTTGCTCGTAGCCATTGTATTGGAAGCTACTGATAAGGTGATCAGGATCTATTGATTGTCGAACCATCTATCAGCGTCTTTTTTTGAGTTCGGACTTTGGAATCATTATGTGTAGAAATCACGGTAACTGCTTAATTTTTTCAAACTAGGCGATGACACGTCCAAATGGCAATCTAAATAGACCGAATGCGTACGTGCGACAGACGTCACGCATCCATTCACCTTTCATTTGTGATTTTTAGTGAAGACCGGTAGAGGCCCCATGTCCGCTATGAATAAAAGATGTTCTCGATCGCGGCCAATAGCTGCGATGCTGCAGACGCGTACGTCTCAAATGCGTACGAGCTGCGTCAGTAGTGCGGCGCCTTTTTTTCGGCATATCTTCGTGCCTTCAACGCACGCACGCACTCACTATAAATTGTCCCATAATAGCATCAGCAACGTTCAGAGAATGGGTCACGCCACAGAGGGCACACCGAATTCATCCGCTTCACCGTAGATAACTATTCTGTCCATAGTTAGCGCTCAGTTTTACTCGGATGCACCAAAATAAATACAAGTAAGGTAAGAGTACAGGTTGAGATGAAGCAATGGATGCAATGAGTAGGCAAAAGCTGAGTACAATCGACACAGAAGAACGTTCTGGAACTGATTAACTATTTTTGAGAAACACGGACATCCTGATATAGATCAATGACATAGGCTTATTTCACAAGGAGTGTTTCTGGATTGAATCATCCGGAAATGACAACCAGTATTGCGTCGTTGCGCCTTTGGGTCAGAAATTGACACTCGAGAACAGCTAATGTAAGGATCTCATGTCTGCTGAAGTGCAAGAACACATGTAGTGAGCAATGAGGCAAGGAGGAACTAAACTAAAAGTGAGGGAGAACGGCGGGGAAGATAAAAACTGGATTTAGCCGGGATTTAAGTGAATCGTACCTACATAGCACTGTATCGCAGGTTACAAGGAACTCATCGAAGTTCTTTGTGACTAGGCGATTCGTCACAACGAATCACGCAGAACGCATTACCAGCCGCTCACATCGTCATAGCTTCTGAAATGGAATGGGCCCACTGAAATGAGATACTTCAAGAAAAAAATCATTCGCACTCTCGGTAAAGGTCACCGGCTGTTGTTCTACCTTTCCGCGCTGAGTTTTAGGTTGAAGACTGAATGTGTAACACGGTTGTCTATATGATCGCGTGTTGATTTATTTTTCTAGTAGCTTCAGGCACAGAATTACAATCCTTACATTTACATTACAGTTAGTGGTCTGCAGTAGTATTTTTTGAGCCTGAACCTCTGACATCCTAGGGCCTTTTGTAGACGTCACCAAGGTGCTTCTCACTCAGATACTTTGCCATAGGACGGCAGTGCTATTGTAGTACAACGCTCCGTGTACATATGATTCAGGCAAAACAGCAATTACAGCCGAATGCCATTGTGAAAGGGTTGGGGTGCTATTCGAGTGTTGTTCGGTAGCTATTCAGTCACTATTTGATAGCTATTAGCTTTTTGTGTACGTATCGAAATATAATACTATCAAACATTGACAGAGTAACAACACAATAGCAACCGAACAGCATCCATATAGAATCCGAACTCCGTTTTTTTTTTCTGAAAATTGGACCCAAAATGACATGCGACTCCAATTGCTAGAATGCCAGAGGATAGCTGTGCAGCAGAAACACAGCCTAAACAGCGTCGAGCAGAAAGCCTATAGTAGACGTTACCAGCTTGCCAGAGCCATTGTGAAGGACTTTGTTCACTGCCTCAATGCCAGAATGTTTCTCCGAGCATATCCTTGATTCAAGCAAGATAAATAGATTGAAACAGTAAACCGACGTCTGTACAGTTGGAAGACCATCAGTTAAGGTCGACGAATCGAAAACGTTCCGATAGCATAGTTCTGATAGTTCTGTCTCATATAGTCGTAATAAATCTATCTATCTATAGCACCACTGCTGGACCTTCTTAAAGGCAGCAGGAGCTGAAATTCTCGACTCTGAGCTAAGCTGCGGATGGTGAAGTACAGACTCAGCACATCATAAATGTGAAACGAACACAGACAATGATGGCTTACCTGCAGAGAAAATGGAACATTCGTCGCGAACACGCCTGGCCATGTTCGCGCGCGGACGAGTTTTCCTCGGCGCGAAAGCCATTGCTGCGCGTGGTTTTGGCCGAGTCCCGCCATGAAACCCTGTGAATTGAATGCATTTCGTTGTCCCTTTCCGCCAAACCACGCACCGCAATGGCTTTTGCGCCGGGGAAAACTCGTCCGCGCGCGAACACGGCCAGGCGTGTTCGCGACGAATGTTCCATTTTCTCTGCAGGTAAGCCATGATTGTCTGTGTTCGTCTCACATTTATGATGTGCTGAGTCTGTACTTCATCACCCACAGCTCAGCTCGGAGTCGAGGATTTCAGCTCCTGCTGCCTTTAAAGGCTCCAGGTTTGAATGACACTTCCACTGTAGGCCTTCGTGTGCATGATTCCTCACTGGTCTTCTCGGTGACGACTCATCAATGCTCATTTCACACTGCGTATAACGAGTCCATTCGCGGACTTTCTCAACCCTGGCAAGGAGGTTTTCCATGTAACGTCATCTTCCGGGACAGGAAAGCATTATTCCTACTCGATTGATCCCCTTCCTTATCTTGGAAAAGCACTTACTGGTCTGGAGTTGCCATTCACTTTCAATTGATAGTGCTTTACGAACTACCTGGGAATACTATGCTGTTTTGCTGTGAATTTGCTACGTCCTATCTGTGCAAAACCGTCTTTTGATTCAAACCTCCCATCTTAGAGGAATCCATCGTGACGGGACCTCTGAGAGGCCATTGTTGTAAATTAATCTCCACACTCACCACTCATCTTTTTGTTGAAAATCGTTTAAACGTAGGTTTCTTTCATGCAAAAGGTCGCAAAAGGAGTAAAGGCACATACGCATAATCCAAAATGCCGGAATTATTCATTTCATTTCTTCATTTATTCATTTGTGCCAGGATTATTCACTCGTACAACAAACTGATCTCTTCTAGTTCCGAACGCGCACATGAAGACCAATCTTGGTTCCATGGACTGTTGCCTCGAGAAGATATAAACAAGTGGAGCAATAAATTCACCTCAACAAAAATCTACTGTTTAATTGTTTGTATGGCTTTGTTTCATTGCAGGCTCTTATCAAAGGATGGCGACTACCTAGTACGGGTCACGGAACCTGAGCCAGGAATGGTGGGATATTCATACTGTGAGTAGAATCTCTTCGAAGGAGCCAAAGTTCTCCTTTTCAGGGATTGAAAACAGTGCTATCTGCACGCTGGAAAGATAAGAACCACCATTTTGTGATCAATGAAAAAGATGGTGAGCTTATTCGAAACCAGTCTGGCCGTCCGGCTAACGCCGGACTTCCAGACTTTTGTAATGGTCGCTTTGCTCGAATGACTTTATCCCTTTTTCATTCGGACAGACTCACAGCCACGCCACTTTTTTGCTATAATGCGTGCCTCATCCTTTCCATTGTTCTTCCTCATGTAAAACTGGACATATCAAATGAGATTAGCTGCAATCCTCAGTGCAATTTTATCTTTCGCTCAACTGACATTGAGATAGCTATTTGTAACTACATGTAACCGATCCAACCTGGAAGGATAAAATGATTTACCACTCTTTGTCTGTTACTAGCGCCCCTTCGGGACGCTAGAAATTGGGGCGGGGCAGCCGCTTGGGACATGTGCAAACGCTTCGCACTTGCCAAATCTCTAGAAAATTGATAAAGAAGCAGAATCAATCTTCAAATGAGCCCAAACATGAATTCCTTCTTATGCGTTGAGTATGAGCATGAGAAGTGCGTTCTCCATCGTATGGCGTATTCGTGCGCATTCCTCACTACCGGGCCGACGCAGACGCTTTCTCCATCGGCGGAACTGTATCCTGCCTTTCCCCACACTATTGGACCAAAGCGAAATCGTACCTGAGTGTTTTCCACACCACTGGGCCGCGATCTTCTCACTGTAGGGCCGTGGCGGACCCTTTTTTTCATCTGCGGAGCCGTATCCTTGTGT
The DNA here is from genome assembly GCA_037903475.1 of Ancylostoma caninum. Classification (NCBI taxonomy): domain Eukaryota; kingdom Metazoa; phylum Nematoda; class Chromadorea; order Rhabditida; family Ancylostomatidae; genus Ancylostoma; species Ancylostoma caninum. Next base: position 85,911 of record JBAJFG010000617.1, read on the forward strand.
TCTCCACACTATTGAGCAACGGCGGATCCTTCCTCGTGGACCCTTTCCTGACGTCCCCCACACCACTGGGCCACGCGGACCCGTTCCCTGTCGAGGGACCCGTATCCTGGCGTTCATCAGACCGCTTGGCTACGGCGGACCCGTTCTTAGCTACGGCGGGCCCTTTCTCCATCGTTGGACCTGTATCCTGACGTCCTCCACACAACTGGGTCACGGCGGGCCCTTTCTCCATCGGTGGAGCCGTGTCATGGCGTCCCCCGCACCATTGGGCCACGGCGGGCCCTTTCTCCATCGGTGGACCCGTATCCGTATATAGTTGATTGGATACGCAAAGTCATGCCTTGATGTACTGAGGCTTTAACTCTGTGTTAGTGCAGAAGCTTCCTCGAAACAAACGGATGTCGTGGCCACACAATCGCTGCGAGATTTCGGCAGGGGATGCGGCAATAGCATCCACCAGATGAGGCGACCGAGTAAGTCCAGCCTCTTCTAAGCTTCCGAGACGCTGCAACATTTATAACACCCGTCCCTTTCTCCCTTGCAAGAGCAGTCAGCGTCTCAACAGTGGAAGGGTCGTTTTTCTGCTGCGTACATGGTGCAGGCGGAAAGCTTGTAAACACTCCCTCACTCCTATGCTGCGAGGCCGCCAGCGAAGGTGATGAAATCACTACCTCGTGCATGCGGGGGAGCCAGCAGTGACGTAATTGCGAGTCCCGAAACGAATGTGCCTGAGTCCCTAAAAATCGGCCATTTCGCCCCACAGTCTGTGCCTCAAGATTGCGGTGTCTATGAGTGCCGCCGCGTATCTCTGGCCGCTCTAGCCCCTTTACGGCGCTTTGTTTAATAGATAACTGGTCAAATGATAAGAGCCAGTTGAACACATAAAAGGGAAGGGTGCGGTGTGTCTGTGTTCATAAATAAACGAGAAAATAAAAACGCGGAAGTGGATGTGAGATGGACGGAACCACACAGATTCCATACTACTCACTGCTGAGCTCTGAGATTTAGTGTTTTACGATCAATGTGAAGCGCCAGTGGACCGATCGAGCAAAGATGGACTCAACTCATGGCATTTCAGTAGTGAACATGCGCATCTCTAATCCGTCGGTGCTCACATTTTTAGGCGTTTCTCCACTTTTGGACGCCGGCGCAAACTTATCATACCGCTGGACCCGACTCCAGGCGTTTTCCCGCTTTTGGACGCCGGCGCAAACTTATCACACCGCTGGACCCGACTCCAGCCATTTCCCCGTTTTTGGACGCCGGCGCACCCTTATCACGCCGTTGGACCCGACTTCAGAAGTTTCCTCACCTATGTACGCCGGAGCAAACTTATCATACCGCTGGACCCGACTCCAGGTGTTTAGCCACTTTTGGACGCCGGCGCAAACTTATCACACCGCTGGACCCGACTCCAGCCGATTCCCCACTTTTGAACGCAGGCGCACCCTTATCACACCGTTGGACCCGACTCCAGCCGTTTCCCCACTTTTGGACGCCGGCGCACTCCTACAGCAACAGTGGATCCGGTGTAGAACATTTTCTTCACTCTAGGCCACGCCCTCGAATTTCGTTTCACACACACGCACGCACACACACACGTGACAGACTAAGCCCTTTATTATAAGTCATGATGGTTGTTTTAGTAGCCCTACTTTTATTATGAGGGAAGATTTTTAGGCAGATTTTTCATAGACAAGCTTAAGTTCCCGACGATTCTGAAACTTGTGAATTATTATGTAACGGAACAAAAACCAGTAACGGAGTCAACGGAAGCTATTCTCATGACACCAATACCAAAACAAGAATGGGAATTTAAACATGATTGGGTGAGTTACGGTATTTTGCTTGTCGCAGCATGTCCCAATTTGTTGCTGGTTACATCGCATCGATTCTCATTTCGTAATCATGCCATTATGCCATTTCTCTGTACCTTGCGCAAGTCGCGTCAGCCTTCTTCCAGTTTGCTTCACTAACGGGTCTATCCATCGCAGGGCTCTCCCAGGTGAGACAATATGGTTATTAGCCTATAGTTTCTAATATTTATATCCGGATTTCCCTACAAATGTCTCCTCGTTTTGTCCACTTCCCACTTAGACGTCCAGTACATATGTTGATTTGTGTCTTATCTGCGTAATAGATGACTTGTCGATCTTGAACTTCATTATTGCAAGTGTATTTGACACAATTCCTGTAGAGAATGTTTGACCTGTCACGGACGGAAATACGATGAAGCCGACACCTACAACACCATTCTTCGCTGCACCAAGCACCACTTCACTAAAATCATGCCATTTCACAGACATCTCCTTCTTACGCTCTGTTCCCCACACTGCCATAGTGTCGATCTTGATGTTGTGCAGCTCTTCAAACAAGAAGCTCAGTGCCGCTATAGAGAGAAAGTACTTACGCTCTGTGTCCTTAGGTACACACCAATGTAACGGTGACGGCTAACTGCTACGAGATTCTCCTCATACCCTGGCCCTAGTGCGTTCCGACCGTCATTAGTGCGAGAGAAGCTGCGCAAGACTAGGGCCATACATTCAAGTACTTCAAAGCCATTTTTGCTGTGGCCAAGAAGTCGCCACGTGGTGGCCTTCCTTCTAGCAAGGTTTCGTCCGCTCCACATCAATTGGCTCAAGGCACCCGTGGAGAGCGATTCGGTGGATTTTGGTCCGGGAGCACAGCAGCACATCAGCACAAGACGGGACCACTCCGCTTAGCACCGCTTGGCCAGTCCACTCAAGCCCCAGCGTCGAGACAAGACGATCCATCGCGTTTTTTAAAGGGACCAACTGATTAGAATTTGAGCATGTAAGTGCAGACACCGTTGAACCTGTAAGCCCTATAGGGCGACTTTTCTCATTCTTTCTATTAGGGCTCTTCACCTTGCATCATCGCGTGGTTATTTTAATCTGCCCCTCCCTGGAAGCTAAACCGCATACGAACATGTCCATTCACTAAGCGAGGTAGCAATGATTGACCTTCTGGCTCTACTAGCAATGATTGACCTTCTGGCTCGGAATAGTGCACTATTCCGAGCACTGATTTGCCTAACTCATTTATTTATTTATTATAATACAAATAGAGCTATTTCACAAAATGATAGAGCTATTCCACGAGATGACTGTTGCAGATAACTTTGGGCCGGAAGCTTGGTGAAGGAGCATTTGGAGGTGTTTACGCAGGAATTTTAACCCTAGGGAGGAAGAAATACGAGGTTTGTTCCCAGAACTAAATAAACCTAATGCATTCACACAGCAATTTGCAGGTGGCAGTGAAGGTTAATAAAGCAAGCGAAGTGACTAAAAAGATCATTTCTGAGATCTGTAAAGAAGCAAGAATAATGCGGAGATATCGGCATCCAAATGTTGTGAAATTCTACGGAGTAGCTATTGAACACGTGAGATCCTGCGCTTCTTTCCCTTTGTGCGTGCTTGTGTCTACCAGTGTCTGTGAGTGACGAATGCTAAGCCGACGATCATTGAATTGTAGAGGAACAGCCATGAGAGGGGACCATGCTGTGTGGAATTCACGCCGTCGCACAATAGTAGGAAATTTCCTATGATCATGATTCTTGTTTTGTTGATATGACATCCCTTCCCGTGTTGGTTCTTCTCATTTGCCTCTGAAAAAGGTTTACCCTTTCTGTTTATATACATGGATCCGTATCCAATATATTTGACCGTGGGAAGGAAAACACAGCGTGTATATACCCGTTCCCACTGGTTTTTATCCACTCTACTATCCAGTATAACTCATCCATTCAGGATTTCATTTGATGGTGCAAGTGCGGTGTCTCGGTGAAAAACAACATGAAATGAACATGGAGTAGACCATGGATCCGATCTGACATCTATCGCTTAATCTTCTGGGATACGCTTTTGGGTGGATGGTATTTAGGCACTCATTACTTCACTGATGCCGTCAGTCGAGTCCGCGGTTAGCTTTGATAAGTGGACGACCCGCCAGGGGCCACTTGGGTCGAACCATGTGTGAGGAATTTTTGCAAAAACGCAAAAAGCGGGGTGTAAAGTAATTTCAATGAAGATATATATGTTTGGGGTTCGCAAGTAGTAGCTGCTCTGACTACAATGAACATATGTGTTTCAATTAAGGAACCGGTGATGCTGGTTATGGAGATGGTAAATGGTGGCTCATTGGATATTCATCTGCAAAAGCAAGCAGCACTAATATCGGAGAGAGATCGAGTTGGTTTCTAATAAGCGAGGCAACAGGCTAGACTCGTAAATCGCAATGAAAAATACTTGGCTTGAATCTTTGCTTGGAAAGGTGCTTCAACTTATGTTTCATTCCTGCCATATGTTCCCAAGACGGTTTTCAAGAGCGAGTTCACTACGCTTCTATGAGTACTGGAGCATCTAATTCCAAGCGGTCGAATTATTGCGTGGGTAAGACATTGGACTACATATTAGACAGAAAATGGAGTGTCAGGATCCCGCCATTAACATTCCTTTTGCATTTTTTCAGTCCTTCTACCTCCCAAAAGATTTTTAAAAGCAGTGTCTCAGCTCATGGACCGCATTCAAGATTCCCATCTCAGTCGAACATACGCGAGCCGCTGAGCACAAAGATGTACATTAAGTTTCGTGGAAACGTCGAAAACGCCATAAGTTACGAGTTCCTTTGGCCGAGAATTCCGAAATTCTCGGCCAGTGAACGAGAGGGTTCATTCCGCAGCAAGAGCTTGCTGAGGGTGCGGCATGGTTTTTCACAACGAAAATGTTTGCTTGTTTCATAATAGCTGTGGCTGAGAAGTTCATCTTAAAGGCAGCACTCAATGAAATTTTCAGTTCTGAAATGAGTCGCTTACAATACAGTTGGCCGCTGGACAATCGCAACAATAGGTTGAACACCTTGGATGGCCGCCTACCTGCGAAGATACTGCCGTGGACACATCTGCTGCTCTGGACATTAGGGTTCCGCCGCGCCACCTAACGCCGTTGACAGGGTGTGCGCATGTGGTTCGGCGGGGGCGTTTTTATGAAATTCGTATTATTTTCAGGGTTCCGTGGCGGGACCCATCACGGAACACTCGTCCGCGCTGTGGACACACATGAAATATCGCCGTCATTTTCTGTGTTTTTAGCGTTTTTCACGCAACTTCATCGTTGTCAATGAGTTCATCGTCTCTAAAAACCCCGATATACCGCGAAATCTTCAACCCAAAAATTTCCGTGAGTGTTGCCTTTAATGTGCAACCTCTGCTTCTCCGCTTTCAATAGCTTCCTAGCGAGGAAACTCGTCCGCTCATGTATCTAATTCTGCCTTAAAAGTAGGGATTTTTGAGAGTGTTTTCTGACATCAAGCACATCATTGGAATCAGCGCCTCGAGCTGCACGTGAATCTGTAGATATCTCGACACTCAACATGAGGTGAGACACTGCCTTTAAGTTCAGAACACATTACCCAATCGTATTATTGCACCGGCCACGGTACAGCCGCACCAGATTAAACTTAGTCCACCTATCGGTACAGGCCCCCTCTCCCCTCCCCCCTACTCCAGTCGACAAAACGTAATACATTTTTTCATTAAAAATAAGACTACTGTTAGTAGAAAAAACCATATGGTGACAGCCTCCGCTTATCAGCTAAGGTGCTGGTTTCCATTAATTTCAAGGTTCCGGGTTATAGCTCTTGTAGTTTAGCTGGTATATTGATACAAATAGTTAATGTGTTCTGAACTTCTGATGAGATGGAAGAGCTAAAAGCAAAACGGTATTGGTGACGGGATCCAAACCCTCGGCCTTTGCTTAGAAGTGAATCGTCTTACCCACACGATTACTCCGTCAATGAAATTCAGATGCTGCAATACCTATAGCAGCGTAGTGGGAACCCCTCAAAAAAAAGACCGATTTTTTGAAGCATTGGGCAGAAACGGAATGAATGCTGAAGCACTCCCTCAGTTCGGTTTCACTCTAATTTGCGAGTGTGACCTCATGCGCTTATCTTTTCAGTTGTTCTACTGTAATAGTCAGGAGTGTGGAGGTGACGTTTTTTTAGTTACGGTATTCCTATGGGGCATCAAAAGGCTTGGAATATTTGCACGACAACGATTGCCTGCATAGAGATGTTGCAGCAAGGTGAGTTTTTTGTAAGTAGGTTTCTTTCACTACGAGACATTTTTGCTTACCTGTGGAGGTGTTGTGAGACGATGAGACGATAAACCGCAACATTGTACGCGGTTGTCCTTCGCGCTAGTTTGCTGTTGCGCTGCAACGAGCTCTGTAGCATGCCACTCAATGAGATTGCCTGTAGTCACCAGCGTTCGCGTCTGCGATCTTTGCGTGCGCAACAACGTGTCTGTGGTTCACTAATGTTTATAATTTTTGTTGCTATATCAAAGCAGTTGAAAAATCATTTCTTTTATCTGCTGAAGTGTAGTTATATTGTGACGACCCTCTAAGCACAGCTTACTTGGTAATGAACAATTTTGTCGGGCACTGCATTGTCGCTGTATGAAATGGCGGACTAACTTCTTTAGGAATTGTTTGGTTCATGACGGGGAAGTGAAATTGAGCGACTTTGGGCTGTCACGAGAACTGTCAAACCGCGCGAAAAAATACACGATGAAGGTATACATATACTAATTCCAATATAATTTTTCAAATTGAATTCACTCTTATGTTCTGAGGCCCGATTTACTACTGATCTACGAATTTTCTTAAAGGACATGAAACAACGACTACCGATTCGGTGGTTAGCTCCAGAAGTTCTTAGCTCTGGAACGTACTCCAAGAAGAGTGACGTCTATTCGTTTGGAATACTACTGTGGGAGGTATGCCAAATTGAAGACACCCTTTGTGGTGTTTTGGCAGCAAAGTTTGATGACCGGTAAAATCAACTTTCATAAATGACGATGCGATAAAAGCCATTGCTAATGTATAGGCTATTTTCATTGCTAGATTGCTACAGATTTGTTCAAAATTGAAAGACGTGTTCCATCAGAATACTAAGAGAGTATCATTTCCTGAGTAAGAGTATCCCCAGACTTCGCCAGTTCAAAATGAATAGAAACGAACAGGCGATATAAGAGATAAGGATCGTGGAAATGATACGTATTGATTGCACGTTACACCGCCATGGATCGCTGCCAAACGGAGCTCATCGCCCGTACTCTCGACGATGTGCTCAAAATGAACTGGCGATGTGAGTGATAGCAATAGTGAGAACGATGCCTATCGATCGCCACGCCCCACTCATTATCATCGCTCTTACGTCTGGGGTCTCCTCATTCACTTTATCTATGTGGCGATCGACGGCGGTCGTGGCGATCGCCACGATTGCTGGCGAAGTCTGGGGATACCCTAATCGATAGCGTTTTCTTGAAAGCAGTATCTCACTCCAGTATCTCCCTCAGGCACCCCACAATTTCAGAATTTCCACTGAAAATTCTGTAGGCGGCGCTGGTCAGAATGGTGAACGTATCATCATATAGAAGTGCCAAGTAGCTTCTTTTGAACCCTTTATTTTTGGATGGTTTGAAATTCCCTTTCCATGACAATTCCTAGAAAGAGTTGCCCTCCTAACAACGGAAGTGGCAGTGGTCGACGCCCGCTCTCCCAAGTCATGCCGTAACCTGTGGGAAACTCAATCTTCAAAAAGAAGGGGTTCAATAGAGAGTTTCTTGGCATCTCTGTATGGTATTATGTATTCCAGTGTAACCAGTGCTCTGCAGATTCTTCTGATGATGATGTTTTAAAATCGATCCTGAGAAGAGAAACTGTTTTGTGATGCGCAGTTGAAGCATCTCGGTAGAGAACTGCGGTTCTATGTAGGAGTGAAGCAACATTACTAACGTGTCCGAAGAATGAAACGAGCTCTCTATTGCAACTTCTTTTTGAAGTAGGGTACATCATCTCATTGATATTGTTCAGATCTACATGGACGGAGAGTCACCATACGCAGATATGACGGTCACAGAAGTAACAGCAAATGTAGGAATTTTGTAACCGTTCTATATTACATGACGGGAGGGATGCCTGATCGGCAGATAATAGGAGATGTATGATGTCCTGTTTTCAAACTCACGTATATATCAGGTTGTAGTGAGAGCTTTCGCGGTTTTCGAACGCACATGTTTTTGCAAGTTTATCGTGACCATATGGCGCGTGTGGCGCAGTGGTAAGAGGCTCGCTGCGCACGCACACGGTCGATGGTTCGATCGCGCCCCTGGCCAACCAAGCCATCCATCCCTCCGGTAAAATGGTACTTGAGGAGTCTGGGAGGATGAAGCACTGACTTGATACATCGGATGCCCCCGTAAGTCACTGTATAGGGCACATTCGCATTCAACCCCTCTACGATGCTCAGATGAAGTCGAATGCGTGGCGCATCCCACGTGACGGGATTGATCAACGCCGACCACTTTATCCTTTTTATCCTAGATTGTTACCATTACCTGTGAATTTCTGTTTGACCGCTACCAGGAAGATGGGACTTTCAGAACAATACGCTCATGGCTTTCACTATATGGCATAAAATGCAGTAAATCAGGAGCCGCATCCAGTCTTTGCTATAGTGCTGCATCTGAGTACCGAGTGATATCCGAATTCAGTGTACGAAATAAGCTTGGACGCTTTCGTGAATCGATGAGTGCGTATTGTTGAGAAATGCATCCGAAGTCGCGATAGATCCCAGTTCTCGGCAAACTATTCATTAAATGGCGCAAATCTTGGATGTTCACTTTACCATCATCTCCAATCACTTGGGCACGGCGAAAAATTGGCGCAGTGGGTTTCTTACGTTTTAGAAGCCGTTACTACTTTCCCAACAACCTGATTCCCTACAACCTAAAATCAAAAAAAGCAATGGTGCTGTTAATACATGCTGATAGAGAATAAACAAATCTTTGGAGTAACTTTGAACAGGATGCATAGAAATGGAATAAAATCTAGGTTATTGCCGGTTATCGACTGCCTCCTCCAGGAAAAATGCCGAAACCTGTGCGAGTGATAATGGTGAACCTGTGTTTTCCTGGAAATCCTGATGACAGGAGCAAAATGTATGAGGTACGATGTGTCGTCAAAAGCATTACCTCTTATACCCTTCTCTACATCCTAAACTCGGCTTCAAACTTGGGTTTTATTAAAAATGCTGCGGCATAGTAGGCAGATGGAGATGAGCTTTTTGTAAAATCTCAGGGATAATCGCTTGTTTTATCTCAATGGTTGGCAGTTCATATGTGTGGTGTGTGTCTATACACGAGAACCAGGCACCAGAAGCGAAAATTAACTACACGATAGTGTTCAGCGCATCGAGTTAGTTACGAGAAGGTGAAAATTCTGGTTTTTACCTTGATCTACAGGTCTTTCGGTTCACTTTCAGTCATGTTCAGACATGTTAAGTTCTTTTAATTACCGAAATTTGTTTACACCCAATTTGGAATGAGTGATGCTAGCCTGTGATTAGAAGATTGTATAAGAGAGGAGAGGCGGATACGATGTAGCTAGAAAGAAGAGGGTGAGCCAGAATTATGAGGGATGATACGGATGAGGCTTGCGCGGGCGCAAACATTGGAAAAACGGGCTGTTGCTGTGGAGTAGATGCTGAATTATTCTTTTAAATTAACCGGGATTTGCATTATTGAAGTGACAAGGATAAGATCTCTATTGGGTGTTCATCTTTACTTGAGACTGTCAGTCCAGGTTTCAGAAACTCATTGAGCACCAAAATTGATTTTTGAATAACCGGAAGGACAGGCCCCAGATATTTCAATCCCTTGACGTTTTAACAGAAATGAAGAAAATCATCATAAGTGATCATTTCAGATACGAATAGCACTCGAGGATGCCATGCAGCCATCATCTCGATGACCCCTTCTCATTCAAGGAAGTTTATGCAAGCATGCACTGATACAATTTTGCTTACTACGAGTCTATGTCTATTTACTACTTGTGAATGATCTACAAAAGTCGTTTACTAAGCTTTGATAATGATCCCAATGAAATTTAACTTCATGAGTTTTATATGGTTGAACCGCAGCGGTCTCAAGCGCTAGTAACAAAATATTAGATTGAGGAAAAAGTAATGGAAGAAACGGCATCGGGGTCAGACTTTCATCTCTATTTCTTGAAAGGCTTTTCTTTAGTGAATTCAGAAAAATCTTTGAAATCTATAACATCACTCCAACGCATGGGTAGAACGTTGTCTCCCTCTTCTCAGAATTGCGCAGGCTACGGCTGAGGGACTCTCGCTCGAAAATGGTCAAAATCGACGAGCTCTTTTTCGCCCGAGAAGAAGCTGAGGGGAGGGTCGAGCTAGTGATTAGAGAGTGACAAGCCAGAAGTCTAAAAATAGTGGATTACCAGAGTGAAGGAAAGTTCCGCTTGTTTGGGACAGGAAAAAACTGGGAAAATTAGCATGTAAAAAAGTGGTGTGGAGCAGGGTTTTTCGTTTTTGTCGTTTTCCTCCAATGGTACTCATCAGTTTTCAGATCTGGCAAACCCTTATGGTAGCCGTTCCTGTCACGCCTTGCGCGAGCAATTCGAATCACAGCAATCAATTCTCGTTGTGACGTAAGAGCGTCCTAGGCGTGACCCCTCATAAAGGCTCATTGCCCGAGATTCAAAGTAGTCGGAGCGGTCAAAATATCTGCCAGTCTCCCCCTTGATTGCACTGCTGTTGTTACTGCCCCCCGTGCTCGCCAAGGTGTTGCAAAGCAGCTCTTAATAGAGGTTGGGGCAAAAGCACCCTCTCACAAATGGAGTCGTAACTGCAGCAACAAGCACTTCCTGGTCCTTCAATAGCCACAGGATAACAGTTTGGGGAATCTCCTACTATGTCACCAGGCAATGCCTGATCAAATCATCAACAATAAGGAATACAAAAGTTTTGAAAATTTTCTTCCATTACTTTTTCCTTAACCTAATACTTGATCCTTTTAGTGTTCTCACAATGTTCTGCTTTGCTTTCTTGATGATTCACTTCACTCATGGGAACAGTATGGCTTTCCTTTGTCCAAGAAACACTCATTAATGATCTACCATGGAAAAACAAGGATTCGCACAAACCGGTAGTAGAACTCGGGTCTGTACCGTGGGAGGGTACAATGATACCGCTGCACCATTGGTGCTCATGCTGAATGAGTCAGTACAGCACGTGGACGGGCTTTTCGTTCTCACAATGTTATGCTTTGTTTTGCTTACTGCTTTTATTTGGTTCATGGGCGAAAACACAGCCATCAATGTCCCCTATTCGAAACAACACTGATTATTGATCTACCATTGAAAAGCAAAAGTTTGCACCAACAGGGAGTTGAACCCGGGTCTGTACCGTGGGAGGGTACAATGATACCGCTACACCATTGGTGCTCATGCTGAATGAGTCAGTACAACACGTGGTCGGGCTTTTCGTTCTCCTCACTATGTTATGCTTTGTTTCCCTTACTGCTTTTATTTGGTTCATGGGCGAAAACACAGCCATCAATGTCCCCTATTCGAAACAACACTGATTATTGATCTACCATTGAAAAGCAAAAGTTTGCACCAACAGGGAGTTGAACCCGGGTCTGTGCCGTGGGAGGGTACAATGATACCGCTACACCATTGGTGCTCATGCTGAATGAGTCAGTACAACATGTGGTCGGCCTTTTCCTTCCCCTCACGATGTTATGCTTTGTTTTGCTTACTGCTTTTATTTGGTTCATGGGCGAAAACACAGCCATCGATGTCCCCTATTCGAAACAGCACTGATTATTGATCTACCATTGAAAAGCAAAAGTTTGCACCAACCGGGAGTTGAACCCGGGTCTGTACCGTGGGAGGGTACAATGATACCGCTACACCATTGGTGCTCATGCTAAATGAGTCAGTACAACATGTGGTCGGCCTTTTCCTTCTCCTCACGATGTTATGCTTCCCTTACTGCTTTTATTTGGTTCATGGGCGAAAACACAGCCATCGATGTCCCCTATTCGAAACAGCACTGATTATTGATCTACCATTGAAAAGCAAAAGTTTGCACCAACCGGGAGTTGAACCTGGGTCTGTACCGTGGGAGGGTACAATGATACCGCTACACCATTGGTGCTCATGCTGAATGAGTCAGTACAGCACGTGGACGGGCTTTTCGTTCTCACAATGTTATGCTTTGTTTTGCTTACTGCTTTTATTTGGTTCATGGGCGAAAACACAGCCATCAATGTCCCCTATTCGAAACAGCACTGATTATTGATCTACCATTGAAAAGCAAAAGTTTGCACCAACCGGGAGTTGAACCCGGGTCTGTACCGTGGGAGGGTACAATGATACCGCTACACCATTGGTGCTCATGCTGAATGAGTCAGTACAACACGTGGTCGGGCTTTTCGTTCTCCTCACTATGTTATGCTTTGTTTCCCTTACTGCTTTTATTTGGTTCATGGGCGAAAACACAGCCATCGATGTCCCCTATTCGAAACAGCACTGATTATTGATCTACCATTGAAAAGCAAAAGTTTGCACCAACCGGGAGTTGAACCCGGGTCTGTACCGTGGGAGGGTACAATGATACCGCTACACCATTGGTGCTCATGCTGAATGAGTCAGTACAACACGTGGTCGGGCTTTTCGTTCTCCTCACTATGTTATGCTTTGTTTTGCTTACTGCTTTTATTTGGTTCATGGGCGAAAACACAGCCATCGATGTCCCCTATTCGAAACAGCACTGATTATTGATCTACCATTGAAAAGCAAAAGTTTGCACCAACCGGGAGTTGAACCCGGGTCTGTACCGTGGGAGGGTACAATGATACCGCTACACCATTGGTGCTCATGCTGAATGAGTCAGTACAACACGTGGTCGGGCTTTTCGTTCTCCTCACTATGTTATGCTTTGTTTCCCTTACTGCTTTTATTTGGTTCATGGGCGAAAACACAGCCATCGATGTCCCCTATTCGAAACAGCACTGATTATTGATCTACCATTGAAAAGCAAAAGTTTGCACCAACCGGGAGTTGAACCCGGGTCTGTACCGTGGGAGGGTACAATGATACCGCTACACCATTGGTGCTCATGCTGAATGAGTCAGTACAACATGTGGTCGGCCTTTTCCTTCTCCTCACGATGTTATGCTTCCCTTACTGCTTTTATTTGGTTCATGGGCGAAAACACAGCCATCGATGTCCCCTATTCGAAACAGCACTGATTATTGATCTACCATTGAAAAGCAAAAGTTTGCACCAACCGGGAGTTGAACCCGGGTCTGTACCGTGGGAGGGTACAATGATACCGCTACACCATTGGTGCTCATGCTGAATGAGTCAGTACAACACGTGGTCGGGCTTTTCGTTCTCCTCACTATGTTATGCTTTGTTTCCCTTACTGCTTTTATTTGGTTCATGGGCGAAAACACAGCCATCGATGTCCCCTATTCGAAACAGCACTGATTATTGATCTACCATTGAAAAGCAAAAGTTTGCACCAACCGGGAGTTGAACCCGGGTCTGTACCGTGGGAGGGTACAATGATACCGCTACACCATTGGTGCTCATGCTGAATGAGTCAGTACAACACGTGGTCGGGCTTTTCGTTCTCCTCACTATGTTATGCTTTGTTTCCCTTACTGCTTTTATTTGGTTCATGGGCGAAAACACAGCCATCGATGTCCCCTATTCGAAACAGCACTGATTATTGATCTACCATTGAAAAGCAAAAGTTTGCACCAACCGGGAGTTGAACCCGGGTCTGTACCGTGGGAGGGTACAATGATACCGCTACATAATTGGTGCTCATGCTGAATGAGTCAGTACAACATGTGGTCGGCCTTTTCGTTCTCCTCACTATGTTATGCTTTGTTTCCCTTACTGCTTTTATTTGGTTCATGGGCGAAAACACAGCCATCGATGTCCCCTATTCGAAACAGCACTGATTATTGATCTACCATTGAAAAGCAAAAGTTTGCACCAACCGGGAGTTGAACCCGGGTCTGTACCGTGGGAGGGTACAATGATACCGCTACACCATTGGTGCTCATGCTGAATGAGTCAGTACAACATGTGGTCGGCCTTTTCCTTCTCCTCACGATGTTATGCTTTGTTTTGCTTACTGCTTTTATTTGGTTCATGGGCGAAAACACAGCCATCGATGTCCCCTATTCGAAACAGCACTGATTATTGATCTACCATTGAAAAGCAAAAGTTTGCACCAACCGGGAGTTGAACCCGGGTCTGTACCGTGGGAGGGTACAATGATACCGCTACACCATTGGTGCTCATGCTGAATGAGTCAGTACAACATGTGGTCGGCCTTTTCCTTCTCCTCACGATGTTATGCTTCCCTTACTGCTTTTATTTGGTTCATGGGCGAAAACACAGCCATCGATGTCCCCTATTCGAAACAGCACTGATTATTGATCTATCATTGAAAAGCAAAAGTTTGCACCAACCGGGAGTTGAACCCGGGTCTGTACGGTGGGAGGGTACAATGATACCGCTACACCATTGGTGCTCATGCTGAATGAGTCAGTACAACATGTGGTCGGCCTTTTCCTTCTCCTCACGATGTTATGCTTCCCTTACTGCTTTTATTTGGTTCATGGGCGAAAACACAGCCATCGATGTCCCCTATTCGAAACAGCACTGATTATTGATCTACCATTGCAAAGCAAAAGCTTGCACCAAGAGGAACCTGTATCTCTGCCTTGTAATTTTACGATGAAAATGTTTAAAAGCTCATCCCAGTGGCTACATTTTTCTTTACTATTTTGTCAATTCTTTACTCTTTCGGCACGAAAACTAATGCTATTGATTTTTCGGTACGCTGCGCGCACGAATAGCAGCTCATGCAGCTTTTGGCTTCATCACAGTTCCTAACCTTTTTCCTGGCTTATGATGCGCGATTAATAACAACAATGGACAACCTGACACTGTCATTTTCCTGCTGTCTTTCGAATGGCTGGGCAACTGTCTTTCGAGTAGCTTTCCTTTCTCAGTGCGCATTTTGTAGTTTTTCTCCATTTACCCACGTTCGATGGTATTCTCAAAATATTTGTTATGGCACTGATCTTGCCGGCTAACAAACATGTCTTTAGTCGGTACATTTTCCATGAATTACACAAGAGAAAATTGAGGAATGCTGATCAATTGTCTTATGGGCTTCTATAAGGTCGAAAATTTACGAATACTGTACAATACATCAATGGACGCTTCATGATTCGCTGTACGACATGAGCATGTTCACTCCTTCGAACACTTGAACATTTGTGAAGCATGAAAACGAATGCAGCGTACATTTATATTTTCCTATCCTACTCACCAGAACAAATCAACCGCCTCATCATCTTCCGAGCACAGCTGACTGATATGATGCGAATACCAATTCGAAACTGCAAAATTAGAAGGTCCCTAATTTAAGTGGTTACTGGTCAAAATGTTACGCCGTTAATGGGATTGAGGCCAATATGTCCAATGATTGCTGGTCCCTCGTTGGTTTCTTACATAGTCAATGACCTATGATCCTCAACGACGTCATTTTCGCTCATGTTAGCGGAACAATGTCGAGAATCGTCGCGACGTAATCGCTGCCAGCTATTCGTCCTCGACATTGACGCAAAGTCGCGACGTCACGATTAGTGCTTCTCGGCTTTTGTTCGTGACGCGACAAATTTCACTCTTCGCACCACAAAACCAGCTGCTCGATTGGATGATCCAATTAATTTCCGCCCTACACGGGTGTAAAAAACAGAAAGCAATACAAAGCGCCACTTGTGCACCACAAGTGATTGACGGCCATGCATTTGCAACATGAATTTGTCGACACCAGCATGTACTTTCTGCAGTTACACAATTAGCAGAATGAAAGACGTTTTATAGGCTGATCGGCTAAAAACAAATGTGTGTTATACTACACAGATGCAATTATCTAGGTGGTAATTTGTATTTCACTGGACATATCGCAATAATTTCGATACTTTCAACCACCAGTTACTTTAAAATTTCTTGGTATTCGCACACCACAGATGGTCGTGTCGTCGAGGATTCCATCGTATGGGCTTGAAGAATCAAAGCCATGAATAAGTTACGAATAGAGATTGCAGCTCAAAATAAAATGATCATAAAATGATGGTTTTGCTGGGATGAGCAGCGCCGTGGCAACGTGCACATACACCTGTACACATAATGTGTTTTGTAGATTGTCTTTTGAGTGGTGTATTTCTGTGATATAGTTTTAATTAGGAATCCAGATAATTATAACTTCTCAACCATGATTTTTGATTTTTTTACTCATTTGACTGATATGTAGTAGGTATGGTCCTGCTGAAAAGGCAAGCCTACTTCTGCATCGCTTGCCGTCACTTCTTCTCAAATGGCACCAAATGTCTTGCTTGCTGGAGATAACGCAAAGGCGAAGGTAAGTGGATCTTTAGGGATGGTAAATACACATGTATAAAAATACGACGGTGGGTTGAAAAGTTTCTGGAATGACTATGAAAACAAGGGAACTCATGTCCAGCTCTTGGGTTATTTTTTAGCTCAATCCTGTCAAAGCTCAGCGCACTTGGTTCAGTCTCTTTTATGCTTTTGATTCTTTTAATGCGAAGGATTTCTTCGAGTTCCTCAAGACAACCTCATACCGCCAAGAATAATGGGTCATTCGAGTTTCAATCCCAAGTTCCTTTCTAGACAGAAAGGCTTTCAGTTCTAATTTTGAGCAGGGACAGAGGAGATAGGAAACCAGTGGTAAAGACTCAGTGAATAAGGTACATTTCACTTTTGTTTTTCAATTTTTTTTTGCCGGCCTGCAGAATTCGAAGGAGCGATCATACCATTGAGGAGGTGCAGCTCTTTTTTTCTCATCCTTGCGGGGCATTTAAAGTGAAATGGCATTCCTCCAGTTTCGAAAAATATTCATCATTATTAGCTATTAACCCCTTCCCTGATAGTTAGTGAAACCCCTCTGACAGAGCAAAATCAAACACCAGCACAATTCCACTACAGTGAACGCTTTTTCCCTTTTTTGGAAGCAGTTCCAAACCACTGTTCGGACTACACTTTCTGCAAGCATACTATACCGTTGAACCTAAGCAGCATTTCCAGTGGAAGTTTTGAGCTTCGAACCTTTATCTTTCCAAACGAGCAATTTAAAACTTTTTGCTGGGGTCCACTCCTGATCGTACTCTTGTTCGTGCTGTTTAGCGAATGCGGCACACATTTTTCAGAAAGAACTTTTGGGACCAATTTGGTGTGTAAATAAAAACTATTTGCTCTTAAGGAATGCTGAAATACTCTACCATTCTGTCCACAATCATCTGCCTGTGTGCGAAATCCATATCGAGGAACTTATCCACGGTTTCTGGTGTAGTACAATTTTTTGTCCTGCAAATGGTTAACAGTTTGCTTGTGTGCAGCAATCCTCGCTTACCCAAGCTAGGAAACTATAGGTTCGAAATATGGGCGATGGGTCTCCAAAGTCAGTACACAGGAGATATTCTGTTTTATTGAGATCTTCCTCATCATTTGGAAATATTTAATGACCGCTCAATCTTCGCATTCTTCTCTATCAGAGGATAATCGAAGTTGTCTGATATGAAGGACCTGTCGAAATCAGGGTCTTTGTCAGATCGAATAGATGTTCATAATTAATTCATGCGGGAGATTTCACTATACAGTGGCATAGAAATAAAAGGAAAATGCTGGATCTTTGATGGTCATTCCGGAAACTTTTCAACCCACCCTCGTATACAGGGATTTCACAGCTGGTTGCCGGTTCCACTCATAGAAGCTTCTAGAACATTGCCAGTAATGGGAAACCCTCACTTTCATCTAGAAATTGGCTCCAGGTCTGCTGGTGTCGAACTTGCTGTTCAAACTCTCCTAGGTGATGTTTTCTCTTTAAGGAGTACCCGGGACTTTCCTGGCTGCACTTCTTGGTAACAATCCCGAACTCTCTTCATTTCGTGAAGGCACAATATATTCGTTTGAAATGGACACTAGACAGTTTAATTACGAACTATAACCAAAATTACTTTAGGAAGCTGCAAATACTTAGGCTCACAACTATTCATATTTGTAATTCTCAGTGAGTTACTCTCAAATAAGCATAGATCTTGCATTTTTTTTCGGCGCAGTGATGATTGATTTCATAATTGATTGGTTCCGTAACTGAAACAGCCCACTCCAATTTTTTCTGTATCTGGGAGAACTGATAAGATAAGTTCTTAGCATTTGACCCGCAATATTTTTTTGAAGGCAAATATTCCATTCCAATGAATTTGTCGGCTGTGTAATACAAGTAGAGAGTCGAGTTATCCAGAATATAAATTGGCCGAGAAAGTTATTATCGGTGCTTTAACTTTTCCGAGAAAATTCGAGTTGAATTCTGTTCATGAAAGAACTCATTCAGTTGCATTAATTGGAAAAGTGAGACTGTTGCTCCCAGTTTTTGACTCAATTAGAAGTGTAGCCACTTAGTGGTCAGTGAACTCGATTCGATTTCCACAACATTAATTTTTTTTATCCTTTTTCAATAACTATGTTTCCACTCATGCAAAGTTTGAATTTTTATTAGACATTCGTATCTATCTGGCCACACACGTTCATTTCCTGATATCTCTCTTTTGTCTCTTTAGTCACTGCTCCACTGAAAACCCCTTGCAAATAGCGGATTTGACGTCCAGGAGATATTTTATGGAGTGAATGACATCGAGGCAATATTATTCGGGAGTTTCTTTATTTTTTCGACGGTAGTTAACGTGTGCATAGCAACAACATTTACGTATTAATTGGTTTATTTATGAATACATCATGCTAATTGATAGGTAGTATTTGTTACATTTTGATTAATTCCCAGCTACAGAAAAAAGGAAACCACTAGGAAAAAAGTTTTTTTTTTTGCACTTTCCTCTCATTTTGGATGCTTCAACATTAGGTATATCATATACAGACCTTTACGTAGCCTTAGATCTTACCAGAGATGGCTAAGCTTTGAGCCCCTCATGATGTTACGAATTTGTTCACTGCCCTGCGTGATTCAGGTACCGTCTCCGATTAAATTTCGAAATTCGGTGATTGGTTGGAGTTCCAGTTTATATTTGGTTCTTGTATGATCTTGTTCGACACTGTATAACACGATGCTTGCGCATGATTTTGGCGAATTGTTCTATGACTCACTCAGCTGAACTGCTGAAACTTCAACATGTTTGAAATATTTCTTCAAAACGCAGTGGACTACTTGCATCTGCAATGCCTGACTTCCTGAAATGGAGAGAGCTAGTGCTGAAGACTTGCTCCTCAGAGAGATCGCAAAAGGCGATTGGGAGAGATACTTCATTTTCCAATTTTCTTTTCTCAAATTTTCAATTCTCAATCTGTTTGTCCAGCTGTTTTATTGCATTACAGGTCAGAAATTTTGCAGCGCTCCCGCCCGCGCCCACGCCGTTCTTAAGCGGGAGGGCCCAGAAAATTATTGCAAACCCTTTTCTTTGTCTCTGCTGGGCACGTGACAGAATTGCACGTAGGACCGAAAAAAGCAGTTAGAATCGTCACAATTGAATAAGTTCAAAGCACATTAAATATTTCAGCAAGAGCGTTAGCTCGCGAAACGTGATTGAAGCTGGAACATATACCATAATGTTAACAAAAAAAAACTGTTCGGTAGCTGGTTGCATTCGGAATATTCTAAGTGGAGCTCTTAAAATAAAAATAGGTGGAACGAAATATAGAAGAGCTCAAGCCTCAAGGGCCTTCTAAGTTTGTTATCTCTTATTGGTCCTAGTCTGACCATTGTTGGCTCTTATGTAAAGTTTTTGGAGAACTTTATTTATTTTATTTATTTATGTTATACATCATGACAAGTCACAATGCAGCCCTTCGCAAGGAAGGTAAATTAACTAAGGTAAATTAACTTGGACATCATTCGAAGACTTCTGAATCAGGGGTGTGCGGAATTTTCCGTTTTCCGTTTTACGCTTTACGTTTTCCGCCCATTTTTGGCCTTCCGTTTTACGTCTTACGTTTTACTGGTTTTTGGCCCGGAAAACGGCAAATCCCGGAAAATTGTGGAGGGACAGGGATCGTTGTTTTCGGCGTATTTCCCTATCCTGAACAGGATTCACGTGTTTCGATGTGTAGTGTACATAAGTTCACAACAACAAAACCAAAGTTGATTTTCAACGCCATTAACGAAATCCGAACTATTTTGTTTGACTTTTATTGTCTCAGAGTTGCAGTGTAAACTTCCCATCGCGATTTTGCGTTTCTTCATCGTTCTTCGGATGCCATACAAGTGCCCTGCTCTCCTCAAAGCTCTCAACAAAACAAGGTTCCACAAAAATCTGGGGTGAACTGATATAAAATTTACATGAAACTGTGTCGTGCCATGGAAGGAGCATCGAGCTGCGAAGCAACGCACAATGTAGGCTTTCTTTCAACTTGACAAATGCATACGGCTACATCGTAATTGTCACTGTTTAAATCAGACGATGATCCTCAGCTCCATACTGGCGCCGTTGGCGCCTGATGTTTTGTGCTGTGTTTGGGCTGAATGTGTTTCACTTTCCCTACACGCTCTCCTTCTCTTCCTTCGCTAACTCGCTCCAACGGGATCTTCTGTGAATAACGTGATCCTTCTCAGATTCCAAACGTGCTGACCACCATAGTTATATACCTTTTGTCCTAATTTATGCAGAGTAGGTCTGCTCCAAAGTAAAGCAGAGCACTTTTGACACTTTACAGATTCTCGTCTACTTAAACATTCAGTAAAAAAAGATTATTAATGATGATATAACTCCGATAATCCCAATACCTAGGTGAAGGATAAATTCTCCACGATCTGCCGATATTCTATGCGTTAGAAGTACGTGCCATCATTGGACTTGAAGTTACTTAATTATTTGAGAGAGTCACCACTCATGCCCATCAAGAAGGTGCTTAGAAAATTCAATGTTAAAGAGGACTTTTGGTCACAAACCTATGCTTGGCCATAGTTTTCCGTTTTACGCTTTCCGTTTTCCGCCCATTTTTGGCCTTCCGTTTTCCGTTTTACGTTTTACGGGATTTAAAATTTCACTTCCACACACCCCTGTTCTGAATGCACCTGTATGCGAAACGTCCTCTATGTTACAGTCCTCTTAGTTACATTTTTCCTAACGTAATCGTAACGTACCTCGACGTTTCCTTGAGCCAGTTGTGAGAAGGAAAATGACTGGAGGAAAAATTCAAATTATGCGCTATGCGATGAGCTCTCTTAAAAGCAGTGTGTCACTTACCTCATGTCATCCCACTTCTTGCGCTGTAGATATCAACAGAATCTAGAGTTTCTCGTCACCCTGATTCCAGCGATATACGTCGAAACGCTTAAAAGTGACGAAAATCCCGTTTCCGGAGGGACGAAAAGTGTCATTCACGGACCACTTGGGTCTGCTGGCTACCCGCCGCGGCTGCAGCGTTGGCCAACACGTATCAACATGTCCGATCGATAAGATCAACGGCTTTACGCGTGCGCTAGGCTCTTTGAGAAAACGGAAAAGAGCAAAGGAGGTAGAAGGCCAATCCTGGTGTGGTGTAACTGGAACGTTTTGTGTGCTTTCAATACCTTGAGAGTAGATTAATAGTAGATATTTTCTTATGTGTAGATAACTAGTACAATGAATTTAATACATAGCGCGTCGTGAATCATCACCAGGTTATTCGACATCTAACCTTTGTCGGTCCCTAACTTGCGATGCTAGCAAACAGTATCAATGTGCTGTTACACATTTTCTAAACTTTCGGAGGCTCATTATCAGTGGATCGGAACCGGTAAACTGCTGAAAAAATACTGCGTTGGGTGCGGAGAGCAGCAGACAGCTGCGGCGGCCGCAGCTGTCTGCCGAGACGACGACCAACTCTCGCTGCTACCTATAAGAAACTGTGAATCACGTTCAAAAAGTCTAATACGATGAGAACGGTTCCATCTGGGAATCGCACCATCTTCGCAGTAATAGTGGGGAAAAAGCGAATCATTCAAACAAAGGAGTTGTTCTGAAGTTGGTGATTATCTCGTGGCGAAAACATTCAAAGATCTATTCACATGAGAGGTTTTTACTACTGCCTTTGATTTGTAAGGAAATGTACGCAAAAGGCATGCAGAGCGCTAGTTCTCCAAAATAGTCGACGATTGTTGCTCCACTGAGAAATTCACTGCTACACATTTTTGTTGTATTAACCATTCATTTCTCAGACCATGTTAGTTGAAAAACAACGAGAGACATTGCTCACATTAACCCTCGTTTATTGTCAACTAGTTTTTAATACCATGGATATTAATAGCAGGAATAATTATCCTTGAAGATTAATAGATTGTCCTCTTTTACATAGTACAAGAGATAGCTGATGTAGGACGTTTGCAATAGAATTACTCCGCACACCGAACTTGTTCGATTTTCCGAACAATTCTTTTTACCGTGTTCTTTGGTAAAGTATCTATGTGAGAAGCGGGTAGATAAGTGTCTTGGGGGATCCATTTGTTAGCCTATAAATCAGGTATCATGTTCACACACATACATACAGTACCCGCACTAAGTTTGTTAAAAATGAACATCTAGAACGCGGATCTGCGTTATTTTCGTTCTAGGGTTATAGCTCATCGTAACAAAGTGATTTGCAGACCAAACCAGGGGTCAAAAACGGCAATAGAGTGGGCTACCATGTTTCATGAAATCAGCCCTAAATTCTGATTTTCAACAACGAAATTCGCAAGTTTTTAATTCTGCCGCGGCCTTGCCGCGCATAGCGCGCGACATACTTTGATGCGCGGCATGATCCAAGCACTATAAATAACTCTGGAATTTCCATGTTCAAAATCGAAATTTAGAGCTGGTCTCATAAAATATGCTAGCCCACTCCACTGTTGCTTCTGACCCCTGGTTTGGTCTGTGAATCGCTTTGTTGCGATGAGTTATCGTCCCGGAACGAAAGGAACGCAAATCCGCGTTCTGAATGTTCATTTTTAACAAACTTAGTGAGGGTATCGTACTTCCGTGTTGCTCAGTACTTCGAACAGTTTTTGTTTGTCCACTATAATGCCATGTCACTTCTTTTTTGCATTGTACTCATATTCTTCAAATGCCCTGATTTATTGGCTTGGTATACCCATCTTCTTTAGAATTTTCCCGTTTGGTAGCGGGGTCTGTGTTGGTGACCTTTTGACACCACTTTGCCCTGTCGTGCGCCTAGTTGGAATGAAATTCTGCTAACGTGTGGTCGAAATGTACCTTGTCAAGCCATCGCTGCTTTGTTTTTGCTTGATACGTGTAGATAAAAGCCGATTCTGTTGTCTCCACTGTCACGGGAAACGTGGCCGAACCATCGAAGACGAGCTTCGCGAAGCTTGTCGGCTATATCAACCCCACCAAATCGCTGCCGTATGTCCTTTTTGCAAATGTGATCGACATGTGTGATGCCAGCCATCCACCGCAGCATTTTCATCTCCATGATTGTTAACCGACCTTCCATTTTTTTTTGTCGCAGGCCGGCCTTCAGCATCGTAGAATGCGACTGGATGAAGAACAGTTCTATGGATCTTTGACTTTAGGCCATCGTGAATGTCTTTGTTGCAGTGTACACTAGTAAGTTATCTCCATTTCATCCAAGAGGGGCTGGTACGCGCGTTGACTTCGTGAGTGAGGCTGCCGTCAAACAAAGCCATTGAGCCGAGCTACTTAAATGCGTTGGTTCTCGTCAAGCTGTGCTACTCAATATCTTATGGCTTCGACAGTAATGTATAAAATATAGCAGCGACAAGGCTCGTGACTTACTCGACCACAATGTACACCGGTGATTGATCTCCATTTCATCCAAGAGGCGTTGGTACGCGCGGTGACTTCGTGAGTGAGGCTGCCGTCAAAAAAAAACTGTTGAGCCGAGTTACTTAAATGCGTTGGCCCTCGTGATATAGATGCCATCAACTCCTATGGTACCGAGCACATCAGGGTCGGTCGTCATGTACCCTCTCTTTTAACGTTGAGGCAGGGGCCGAAACAGGTCAATCGGTCGATCCACTTTGTGTCAGTTGCTCAAGCTCCAGATCATCTTTTGACAGACAATTTGATATCCGAGTCCAAAGTGGAAATTGGCTGTGTAATCCTTTGATTATGTCAAATTTACCAGAAGGAGGTGATAACATGTAGAACTGATGGTGTAACTGAATAATATTCTAGAATTTCGAATGCTCCCAGTCATAAAAGTAGTTGATTCCCTCCAGAATGAAAAGATTGCCTAGTATGGTGACGTTATTTTAGGCTATTCAACTCTTGATGACAGGCCCATCATACATACACATAGACCAGTTTTTTTATTGTTATTTAGGCTAAGACGAACGCGTTGATCAGTTTTCTGTGAGCTATTGTATAATATTTGAACGTATTGGTCCTCTTATATCCAAATTTTACTTAATGGAACTTTCGTATTTTACGCCAGTTCAGTGTTGGCCCAAAGTAGGCATGAGGCTCTTTTTAACACCCAATGATAACGGTTTCTTGTTGATATGTTGCCCTATTCCTTAGCTCTGCCTTCCGTCCCCGACGCTCTGTCTTCATAAGCATCAAAGTTGTGATTGCGGGTGATTAATTGAACACACCGGTTGTGTTATTACTATACATGTTTTTGAACTTTTGATGTTTTCTCTTACGACTTCACTCATAGAATGAGGACACTAGCAAGCCGAAACAACGTCTTATAAGACCTCGTAAGCACTAACGACTAATGCAAAAGGGCCGAGAATAACAAGCAGGTTTCAGAAAGAGCTGGCCGGATGATTAGCCTTTTAATTCAAAAAATTCCAGTCTCTGAAGAAGGCGATTTGCTGCAGTTAATTCTGACAGAGCTCGAACAATGCTCACATAAAAGACAAGAAAACTGTGTGAGAATGGAAGGTGGAAAGTCGGATCCCCATTGGTGCATTTTGCTTTTGATTCAACATATATTCTCTCTCTTCCAGCTTTTTTTTCTAAGCCATAAATAGAACGTTTATACCAGCGGTAATTCTCAGACAGTCGTATGAGGGGTAGATATGGCGAAGAAGGACGCATCACAAAGGGACTTTTGGTTAAAACTATGCGTAGATTTAGACAACCAAGTGCATATCACCGCTTCTAAACCAAGGAAAATAACTTGAAAAAAGTTGGTGTGATCACATCCTATCACTATCTCATACCCTATCCTATATTTAAATGCCTATCTCATTGCTACGAAAACTGATAGGAATCGCTCACTACACTTATATTCCCCGAACCCAACTGGAATTTTTTTAACTTCTGAGAAGAGGAGCAGTATTAACGAATGACGACAGTGTGCATCAATCAAAGGCGTAAAAAACAGCAAATTCAATAGTTTTGAAAATTTGCTAACTATAATCAAATCATTTCACTTAATGCTTCATGAACCTGTATCAAAATTCTAATGGCTATGATATCTGAATACTGGAGCAGTTCCCCTTCATGCCGTCT
The DNA here is from genome assembly GCA_037903475.1 of Ancylostoma caninum. Taxonomy (NCBI): domain Eukaryota; kingdom Metazoa; phylum Nematoda; class Chromadorea; order Rhabditida; family Ancylostomatidae; genus Ancylostoma; species Ancylostoma caninum. Next base: position 111,334 of record JBAJFG010000617.1, read on the forward strand.
TTCGTTTTACGTCTGTGCAATGCTCGGTCACGCTCAGGAATTTAAACGAACTGTTACACTACATTCTGAGTTTTTGCTTGTCTAGACCAGACCGTGATTATTGACAACGTTCAGAGTTGGATATGACTTTTTTACTGCAGTAAAATAGATTTTCTTCAATGCCATTGTTTACAAAAGAAGTTTCGAAATTATTTCTATCAATTGATTCCAACCATTCAGAAAGACGAACTACGATGAACACAAAAAAAGATAGTGGCTGAGCGAGCAGAAGGTGGAGGTAGCACTCTCGATAATTTTCATATTCGAAAGTTTGATTTATCTTGGGCTTTCTCAATCCGATGATTCCAAATTTGTGCTAGAATACAACAAAATGGAAAAAGACAACAATATAAAATTGCTTGGTCCGAACGAGCAAGAAACAATGGACGAGTGATCCGTTCACTACGCGAGGAATTGATCACCTACCAATAGATAAGCGCCTCCCATTACGGGATGTCGCGCTCCAGAACTGTTTTTGCAAAGCACTACATTTCGTACAAGCGGCCTGAATTGAGATGTTAGGCTAGAGTTGTATTAGTTGTGACATTTCAGTAAGGGTGGGTCGCAGATGGCACTTCCATTACAGAATTGTCAGGACTACGTCAACATAACAATGCCATCGACGTCTGAGACACTCCAAAATAGAAACGAAGATTATCGGTGATAGCGCCATCGAGATATGATAAAATTGGTTCTTTTTAATATTTATTAGGCCTGTTCAGGCTCGTGGCATGTGCGGCAAGCTTTCGGCAATTACTACCTTCGCCAAACCTTAACAATATCAAATATAACAATGTCGTCAATTGCGTTACAATAGTCAGGTAACGAGACCATGTGGCAAGACAACAATGGTGACTTTGACAGCCGACACAGAGATGCTAATCTATACAACATGATCATATTGACAAAAAACGGTGCTGAGGATAAAGAAGGACCTCAATGCTGGTTGTTGGTGACAGAATGAGGGGAGTTGGGTCAGCGAGCGGAATGATTGCCAAGGTTTAGGATTACGTAATCAGGCGCAGTATCTCCCTTGTCTTTAGTGTTAATCCCTGGCCCATGTTTTCTTATGTCTCTGGCTTCCACTATTTTCCTTTTCATGACTGAATCATCGAATTCAGCGGATTTTTGAGTTCCTGGCCTTATACAGAAAGAGTTTTTAAAATTCATGAGAAAAACCAGAGATCCTCAGAAAGAAGACTACCGCTTGCCATTAAGAAAAAAAGATTTTGGCCGTATCTACGAAGCAAGATGAGTCCGAAACGAGTGACGTTATTGTGGTCAGAAAATCTGCCACCTAATTGGAACCGTCCAACAGCAATGGATCCGTGCAGCGGTGCTTGGGAAAGACGAAAACTACTGAGAGAACTAGATGGACATAGACGAGCAGTAGTGAGTGTATAATCTTATCGTTTTTCAAAACACCGCACCATGATTTCGAGCGCAGGTCTCTTTGAACAACTAAGGGCAGCACCCATGAAGATTTTGAACTTTAACGTTTAAAGGCAGAGGTCCACTTGAAGGTGTAGACATATCCTAGACCTTCTCGTTCCTCGTTCTCGAAGTTTTGTAAAGCCCTACCATTGATGTATTAATGCTAGTATGTGGTCATTAATTTAAAACCAAGGAGTAGGGAAATTTTTGTTTCCATCATTTCTGAATTGTCTCACACAATTCAAAATGGAATGACATTTTTTCTCTCCGCAGACCCATAAATCAAATAGTTTCCTCTACTACTAAGAGTTCCTACTAGCGAGCTCCTAACACTCATTAAACAGTCACTCCGCATGCAGGACGCCCTGAACAACGGTAGATTCCTGCATTCATTTTCGATTTTGGTCAAAGTATTCAGAAAAAGCTAATGGATGAATTGACGTGAATATAGAAGAGCGAGCAGCGCCTTAATCTTGACAGGAAAAGAGTTGCAGGCAGTGTTCAGCTCTGGAGCAAAAATAATTGAACAAACACAAAGAAATACAAAAAATTAAGAATATTCTAGACCTTCAAATGCTTAATAACAACCAAAGAGTTGCGCCCTTAATTTTGCGGACCCGAGATGAACGTCTAACTGTCGAAACAAAGCTTGCAGAGATTACGTTGAGATACATGCGACAAATCAAAGGAAATAAAAATTGGACAAAACTTGAGAGCTAACTACTTACCTAAGAATACAAACTTTCTTTCAGAAATCTACTTGTCACCCAAAAGTTACGAATTTTCTACTTGCTCAGGAAGAAATCATTACCTGCCAATTATCAATGTAAAAGTAACTAGCAAGGCAGACATGAAGTCAATTCATAGTCACGAAAGAAACATGAGGAAACTGTTCTTCCTTTTTCAGGAACCTAGTTGCCCCTCAAAGGTGGGAAGTTTCTACTTGTAGTGTAGTTGTAGTTTGTAGTTCTAGTAAGTGAATCAATACTTGATTACCGTATAGCGAACGACAACATGCAATACGAAATTAGTTAACGAAGCTACGAAGGAAGCGTGAGCTAAGAGAAGTTTCCTTGCAGAAAATTACTCGTCAGTCTAAAGGAGATAATTTTACTTGAATAAAAAATGAACCAATACTCGAGCTCCATAAAAGGAAAAGTTGGCTTGTCCATCGGAAGTAGGAATAATCGATAAAATCATGAAGGAGAAGCTGAACCGTTTGAACGCGATACTCGACGAAGCCGTTCGGTTCCGTTTTATGAGAGAGCGAGGAAGGTGATGTTTTTCAGAGTTGACGTGCGGCTTCTGATGAACGCAGAGATAACTTGCCTGCAACATTCCTTAGCTATCGATCCAATTGACAGAATAATTGTCATTAAGAAAAAATACTTGATAAACTATATTCTGAATCTAAAATACTTAATGAATAAATAATACCAAAGAGTCGATCTTATCGACAGATACCGTGAGGATGCTCGGTGACGATCGTTCGTGATATGAATGCAACTACTTTTTCCTTTTTTCAATCCCTGGCCTATGGAGCGCCTCTTAAGGTACTGTACATTAGAGAGCCATTAGGAGTACAGTCCCCCTCATTAACAATATTCGTCTCGACCAAAATGCTGAAAACTGAGGTGAGACCTGACCGGCCCTTTGAACTATTCACCGAATGAATGACCCCCACGCCAGAATATTAAAAAGGGTACGCATTTTGTATTTTTGACTCCTCCGCACTCTGACGAGGGCGATATCGCTGAAATGTAAGCCAGTCGAAAAAAGTATTTAGGTTACCAAAATTCCTAGTTTTTACCCATCCTTACCTATGAGTAAACGAGAATGTCAGAACTAAAGGGGTGAGGGCTCTTTACATCTGCGGTTATTCCCATTTTTGCCGGCAAAATAACGGAAAATCGAATGAACCTTTGCTTCATGTAGTGAAAACCCCTTCTTGATTAGTGTTTCCTTCGCTGCTTTCCTTCGTTGTAACTTCGTTTTGGTTCTACTCTTTCTTTGCATCTCTCACATTATTACTCTACATTTCCAATTACGACTTTTGCAGTGAAATTTATGCCTTTTCCTGTCTGCTGTACATCGTGCACGTAGTCATCTTCTAGACAATTACGGTCACCTGATGACTAGCTGAGAGCAAATGATATTCGCTGAAAAAACCGTCGAAGTGATGGAACTCTAGCTGAGAGGCGGTGATCATCTAATGACATGGATAGAGATCATGACTGCCCGTCATCAGAGAGTCAGTCGATATTCGAACGATCGGGAGTAAGAATAAAGTAGAACAGCACAAGAAGAATACTGAGTTTCTGCAACAATTTCAAAAGTTCCTTAGGTGATGGCGCTGTAATGAAGACCGGGTATGAACGTTTTCTTAGCTGGTAGTAAACTCCCCGGTGTCGTGAACTTTTAGCTGCCACCACCTGGTGACAGTGTCGCTCATATTTGTCGCGAGATGTTCATGAAATTCCTATGATAAAGAATGCGATCCCGCTGATGTCGCGCCATTGTTGGCAGGCTAAGTTCAATGACTATACCGCGACAATGGTTGGGAGCCATGTTCGTGAGCTATTGCTCATGGGGAGCAGACAACGAAAGTTGAGGAAATAGTGTGAATTCAACGAGGCGCGATGTTGCGAACTCGACGGAGTTCGTGAAAGTCCAGTTCCTAAAAAGAAAACGTCACAGGTCATTCTCAAGTCAAGATCAAAACGAACCTCCTTTGCAAGTTTTCGTCCACATCGCTTGTTTAGTCCAATCGTAAGCTCGATACACGGTTTCATAAAAGGGCACAGAATAACATGATTTCCAAGTATTCTAGAGAATCAGTGAGGTCCTCGTACATAACGCTTATGAGCAGCTCTTCACGTTGCGAAGGGAAATAGTTCTTAAAAAATCCAGAAAGAGAATTCACAAAGAAGGTGATCTTCATGGATTTTCTACAAGGAATTCTTATAGGGGAAGCGGTTACGCGGCAAAAAGGAGCTAGCAATCACAAAAAGAGAATGATCCATGGCTGAAAAGCTTTATATTCATTCAACTGACATGAGTAGCCTGTTTATTCCTGGCTGAATTGCGTATCTATTCACGAACTTTGAACTAGGATTTTTAAGTGCCGGGGAAGGAATGAAAGAATTCTTTCAAAATTTAGACTCCTCAAGAGTTACTCGAAATTTGCAGTGGGGGAGGAATTACATTATTTTTTCGTCGAATTTTTAATTTTTATTCTTTTAATTAGGAGTATGTAGTCAGCCACCCCGCATACAAAATTCTCAAAAACCGGTCGCACCTCTTTCTATGGTCTCGCAAAACATTGGAAGTGTTCAGGAATAGAGCCCTGCTAACACAACAGGGTCTTCTTTTTAGCGGCAAACGCTCTCACTAATATTTCATGTGCGAACATTGCAATTACCGAAAGAGTTCAGCACGGATACATTGATTCGCGAAACTTGCATCGATGTCGCGAGATTCTCGCTAAATGAGCTCAGATGTCGCGAACCTGCTGCCAACAAGCTCGCGTCCTACCTGTAGTGACGTAAGGAGTTTACTACCGACTCTGAGAGCTCCTCTTTAGGTGGTCGCCATGCCAAGCGTGCTCCTGGGCACAAAACCAGAAACTCACAAGTAGTAGAGCAATCAAGTGACTATGAATAAGAGAGGAAGAGCCGATGTGGTCTTCTTGATTCTTCTTGCAAAATACCAAACATATTTCACTCTTCGCTATTTATTAAACAACCTTACTTTTTGTTCATTTTTGAAAGTGCCTGTTAGTAGTTTTCTTTTTGCGCTGGTTCTGCTTGCTCTATTCAACATGGGTTGCCTGTGGGGGTTGTTGAAGACTTTCCCGAGCGTAGTGTCGAGGACAACCGCAGTCACTGCCAAAGGAGCAGAGAGATTTAATTCAGAATATTTCGACTAGCTAAGCTGGAGCAATAATCCACTTGCTATCATTCATTATACTTTTCATTCATCTGTCTCTCTGTATTGATATCAGCTGATTGTATTTGTTTCACATGCGATTTCACCCTATTGATTTATATTCCTATGTTTATTTACTTTGTTCCAGTCTCATGTAAGCTTTACTGTTGTATTCGTTGATGAATATTTTAAAAACTCCGATAGGAACAAGAGATGGGCAATAAAATGATTTAACTCAATAGGTTTAGCAACTACCGGAAGAACGAGAATTTGTCAAAGCAGTCGACTGCATGAACCTTATCCGAGATCAATTATCTGTATTCTTTCGGCTACTTTCGCAGTAGTACTTTGAACAAGGGGTTTCACCATGGCCTAAATCTTAATGTTGGCTACCAGAACTTTTAACACATAATCTTGATGGTTTGTGATGTCATCGGAAGAATGGGAGTTGGAAAAGGTGTGGAAATATCGCTCCCCCCCCCTCCCTCCCTTAGTCTTAAGATCTTCCTTAATTGCTCCAAAGAAAAGCTGGAAAAGGTTTTATGAGGTCGCTAGGAATGCCCGTAAGAGTTGTTTTGTGCTCCTTCTCCACCCCTGCTTTCGTTCCTTACCTCTCCAACTTAATATAGCTTGGCGGGCACACGTACCTCTACGCTCAAATATATTACTTAGTATCATTTATCACAATAATTGTGCATTTTAAGGTATCACAAAACGACTCATTGTTAATGAATTTTTATATCCAAACTGATCCACACTTTTAGGCCATTTTGCCCCAAGGCTTATGGCATAATTCACAGCGACGCAGACCCAGGGATAATCGCATAACTGCTCCTATACCAGCATTCTATTTCACGTTACATGATAAGATCTAAGAACTTGTAACGTTTCGTTCTCATCATTTTCATTCATTTTCTTCACAGCGACTATATTCTTAGCCAACCATCCATGCTCAAACACACGACCGCCCCTTGCGATGCACTATAACCACCATCACCTCTGTAGCAGCAGAATAGACCCTCACCGCCCCGACAGCAGCAGAATGGAATTCTTGAAAAGTGACAGCACACCTACGACTGCCCCTTGCGTTGCGCAATAAGTGGGTACCCTCTAATAGTAGCAGAATAGACAAGCACCACCCCGACAGCAGTAGAATAGATAAGGGTCCCTGAACTCTACGTGGACCACAACACCCTGTGTCGCTATAGCTGGCGACTGCGATGAAGTACCTGTTATGTTAGTTTGGACTTTGGTAGCAAACAGTCGCGTTGATCGCCGATGTTCGCCAGCAACGACGACGCAGGTGATATACTCCACGTGCAGAAGTATAGCAGCAACTTAAGCATGTGCCTTTACTACGTCAAACGCAAAGTATTTTTGAAGCGTTATGGTGGTATTAGTTCTACTAAGGGACTACAATGTGTTGTTGGAAAAAATTACGTCCCCAGGATGTGTGCAATAATCGAAAGTTTATGGAGTAAATCCATTCGAATGTCCTAATTCGTAGAGAAGCCATCAACAGGATAAATATAGGGTTGACCAAACAATTCCTGCAAAGGATTTTAAGTCCTATTCTGGCACCGATAAAAGTTTTATGCTAACAACCACAACATCCCTATCCTTGGAACATGTCAGGAAATCAACGTGAAAGATTCAAGAGCAGCCGTTCATCAAATCCTATTGAATGCATTTGTAGATTTGGTTATTGAAAGGCTCGATTGAGATTGCTCTTCCGTATGCTTTTAGCGAACAATTATGCTCGTCCGAAGACTTTCACCGCACCCTGTACAATTGTTAGTATGGTATGGTTCGTAACCAATTTGCTCATTCTATTTGGAAGGAAAGGCTCACCAATCACTGATCCACTACTTCATTATTTCAAGTAGATCTTTATTTACTAAAAAGTGACCCTGAAATCTAGAAATTATCATTTTTTGAAAAGCACTAGCAAGAGGCGTAGAAAGGCTGAATTAGGAAAGGGGGGAGGCTGGTAACGTCCTCCATAGCTGTACAAAACTGCAGTTCTTAACAGGTTCAAATCCCGTTCGAGGCAGAAGGGGTACGAGGAATTGAAAACTAATGTAAGCTTCAAGATCACCTTGCTTTTTTATGCATTCTTTAGTAATGGGCGTCGGTAGGACGCCAAGAAAGAGTGAAAGCGGTTCTCATGACTATCGTCGCGTTTGTCTCCATATTATCTTCTGAAGAGCTAAAATGCAGCACCAAAGGCGACAGGTGTGTGGAACCGTTTACAATATCTCCTTAACGCCATTTCAACAAAATCAAGCTTCTTCATCGACGTTTGATCTCACAACACCACGAGCAGTGCCGGACAGCTGCTACACCGCTAGAAATAGTGATCGACCGCTGCCACGCCACCAGGAGCGGTAGCTTCAACGCCCTTACACCGCCAGCAGCGTAGCATCATACCGCAATTGCCGGATGGCGTGATGATCCTGGCGCTGTAGTGAAACGCAAGGGGAGGTGGAATGTCTGAGTGCCTTACATTCGAAGATTGTGTCTGAAGACGTTTTAGCAGTGGGTTTTATCCTTTTCTCAACTTCTGTCCCCCATGCCTAAAATGTTGCACTTATTCATACAATACATCGTACTTACTTATATGTATTAAAAGATACGGTTTGTATCAACGAAATTTAGTCCACGCTACCAACTCAAATCAAGTCTGTTTTCAAGTAAATCGACTATCGAGTAACTCAAAAGGTTGATCACTTAAAAAAGAATGTGTTCACGTCATATAATCGGATGTCTTACAGCGTGAGAATCGGCACATAAAAGGCATCGCGCTGGTGCTCGTCTTCGTCATAAAATGCAGTTGGAAGCGGAGTCCCGGCCATTTTTGCACTGGACATCCTGCGCGACTTCATTCGTGTGGGGAAATTAACTAACGTTCCTTCCATCTATGATGTGTCTAAGAGTACATCCCTTTAAGCCTGCAGAGTATGTGTGAATATTCAATAAATTTGGGTGAAAAGAATCTAACCAAAAACCACAAACCCCAATTCACCAAGAAAAAAGATTATTTTCAGTCATTTGTTTGTCACTTAATAGACACAATATTATGCGAAGAAAAAAGTTAATTTCCTCAACGAACGAAAAAAATTACAGAATAGAGGGATAATATTAGGTTGTCGGAAATGTTTCCCTCCATTTTTGAGCTGTCTTTTCAAACTTGTTATACGTTGTCACCAAAAACAACAACTACACAATATAGGTGACATCATTATTGATGGGAACTCTGGCTTAGCAATAAGATTCATTGGCAGCAGCAGCGGGTGAGTGGTTCCATTTTAATTCTACCGACAACTGAGCATTGCCTTCTGTAGATAGAATTCTCGTTTTACCACGAGAATCCCAGCACACCAGCGACCAAGCCACCTGCACTTTCTCATGTGATTTATCTAGGAAGGTCACTTACACTTTTCGTCACTAGTAACCAGGTGGTTGAGCGCAGCGAAAGTCTGTGTAAAAGGCAGAAAGTTTAGGAACACGTATTTCAGCACTTAAGGCTGTGGCAGCTCAGATCGGGCTGAATACATGAGTCCTATTTCCTTGTCTCTCTGAAGAGATGTAGATGAGCAGTTATTGCATTATGATAGCATTGAAGTCTCTTCACTAGCACATGAGCACCACGCCGCGGATTCTCTTGAAGCAGCTCCACGCGATCTCAAGCCGAGATCGCCGTCTTCAAACCCGAGGGACCAAATATAAATTTTGCCGCATCGTTTCCGTTATCGTGTTTTATAAATTGTCAAAGCAGAAGCAGTCGAACATGCTTCCAGTCAATGATTTTTTTGGGGCCATAACTGCGAGTTAATGCTGGGGAAATTTGGTATGAAAAGGCTATTGCCCAGCCTCCATATATACATTTTGAATAGAACGCTCCTGGGCAACTGCGAAAAAAACTGGCGGCGAGAGGAAGAGAGTGGCGAAAAACTTTTCCGACAACCTAATATAACTGCGAAATAGAACAAAATAGAGGAAAGGCCTGAAATTCAGGAAAAAACACATTGAATGTCAAAACTAAGAGTCAATAATGAAGGCATTGCAATTACTCTGCCGTACGGTAATTATTTTCTTTATTCATTTGTATAAGGATAGATAGAGTAAGATTTCATGCACTCGCAGGTGCACCGGAAAAATGAGATAAGAATTGTCGTAGGACATCAGAGAAAGGTAACATATCCATCTAGTAGATCTTATGAAGGGGTACTATGGAACAGGATTACGGACTGACCAATAAATGTTCAAGAAATAAAAACGAGAAAACAGGCACTGTTCTTTGTATAGTCATACTCACTAGTGGTCATAATCCCTTACAGCACTATTGGGACACCTTTCACATACTATAGGCCTTGGCTCCTCGGCTTCGTCACCTGCTGTACGACTGATCCCATCGTAATTTGCATGATTGCTGGTGAACGCTTTGATAATTAATGGATTGCATACGATGTGAAGTACGCTGCAATCTCGCATTTGATTTTCAACTGACCCGACAATTCGCATTTTATGGCAGGAGAGCTGTGCCATCTCTCACGTACTGCTGTGACAAATCTACTGCTTGAAAAGGAGGACTTCAGGCACATTTAATCAGTACTGATTCTAAAACGTTGATGCATTTGTAGATTCACTCGACTTGTTACAGTTGTAGAGCTCACCTGTGGCGAGGATAGAATTGCGCGAAGGTCTGAGTTGGTATTAATTCTGTGTCGTTGTACGTTTGGACATCCAAGCGTTGAGTTCCACTTTAGATAGTCCTTGATATATTCGAACTTTCCTTATCTTTCCTGCTCGTTCTCATGCCTCTATAATGAGAAATATTATTCTCTCATCGCTATTATATTGTTTCCACACCACACCATCATTACCACATTTGTTTGATATTTTCACTGTTCTTCATAGAAGATCCATAGATTCAGCTATCTACGCAGGAGACGCAACACGGTGTTGGTCCCCGAGTTTGTGGATAATGATCTTGCGACGGAAGCACACGCTAAAAAACTACTCGGAGGCAGAGGAAGTAAATCACCTTCCTGTTCCGTTGGGACATGTTTTATGGATGGACATTGTGTTCCTTTTTCCGATCAGATGTACACTTCAGATAAATAATGGGACTCCGTGATTTTACGTTCCCATCCTCTATGTTTTTCGGAGGAACTCTTAGTTCATCGCACATTTGCCAGAAATGTGGAGCCAAACTTCACGGAAAATAAAGATGCGTATTGAATCAAAGAATGAACAAGACAGTGAAATGATCATGTACGGAAGCAGCAGGCCTAAAGAGGAAGGTACAAAACAACATAAAAGAGGTTCGGATGAGAACTCGTACTACATAGCTATCCTAACTAGGTGAATGGGTTCCAAATAACTGTGCATTACGGTTGAAGCAAGAAAACAAGGAGGTCAAGTTTAAATCAACCCGACCCCTCTTCCTTGGCCAGAAAGTAAGTTTTCAAACAATTCTTCGTTACAAGTTAGCTGTCGGCGATTTTGCCTACTAAAGTGAATCTCCCCACGAGACAAATGCGAACAGCCGAATCCACTTAGAGATTAGATCTACGTGGTTAAAACCGACCTTGCTCCATGATTTATGGCAAACAGGTGTTTTTGTCCAAGCAGAAAAAAAGCAGCCCAAGGTTAAACGGTACCAAAGCCAATGTAATTTGTGAAATTGCATCAGGAGCACCACCTAGTGTGTTAAATTTCAGACGGACATCTGACACAATTTTCCCTACTGATTTCGCAGGTGTGACCATTTAGCTCCGACAGTGGCGAAAGGACCTTCGAAAATGCAAAAAATGCGGCATTTGCTGGGCTGCAATTGCTGGTCAACCAGTATGGATGGAGAGGCAATTAAACATTTCATAATCGGGAAACATTATGACCCTAAAATGGTCAGAAAAAGCCAGATTCCACCCTGGTTTCAATAGCGGTAATGTAACCAACAGATAATACCACAGTTTGAACGCTGGTCTTATCAGGTGCTGCAAAACCGTCAGTTTTGTTGATCGCCTAGGAACTGCCATATTGATGTTAATGGAGCATACGCAGAGACCATGCAAATCCCATTGACCCACAGGGCACCAACATTGCTCGGGAGGACTTTCAAATTTCCGATTAAAAATGCATGCTTGTCAGTGGCGTCGTAGCGTGATTCTATGCGAAAAAAATTATGCTATTTTATGCTCATCAGAAACGTGGAACTAATATTTCGAAGACTTAGGAGAATAGAGCAATTGTTTTCCGTTTTAAAGCTCCAAAATTTTCTTTCTGATACTTAGGTGCCACGGGGCGGAAGTAAGCCTAAATTTGGTCAATAACCACAATGGTGTCCGTTCGCAATTCTTGTTACATATCCGCTGGTATAAACATTAAAGAATTTACATAGGGTTAAGATTAACATACAACAAAAGTTTTAAAAGAAAGTACGGTCGGCATGCGGGTGTCACAGCACTAACGGACATCATTGTGGTGGATAATTCTGCAATTAAGTAAACATTGCTACCTTCTCTTTTTGGTGACCCTCATGATGAAATAAAATTCCACAAAGCAGCTGGAGCTCCACGTTGAATAAACAGCTAAACTAGTTGTTCTTAATCCCTTGAACTCGACCATCGCGGAACAATCGCGATTTCCTGCAGGATGACGATGAAGTCGCTGTTCAAAAGATCACCGACTCATTCAGGGTCTTCTTGCTTCCAGCAAAAGGATCTCAAAACATAAGCCCTGCATGAGCCACTTTCGTCATAGAAAGATCCAGCATATAACGACGGAAGACGCGGTAGGGACTTTCCGTCCACCACGCTTAACGCATTTTCGTGCCACCCTCATTTTTTGACATATTTGTGCTCTCAAATCTTTTTCCCTCACAAATATTGGAAGGAAGTTCATTTGGTTAAGAGTGATGTTGACGAGATCGCCGGCGTGCCAGTGTCAACAAAATTGTCAAACGTCTCAGCGCCGATTCAGCGCTAGATGCATGACGTTTCCGATTTCAATATATGCTTTTGTTTATTGTTCATCAGCAAACAAGAATACCACGGTACCTGTTTTATACGAAGTTGAATTGAGTTTTAAATGAGTGCTTGTTTCTGTCGCCATAATTATGGGCCAGCCTGTACTGATAGCGGAAGACACCTAAAGGGAAAAAAGGACAATTATAAAGCTAGATAATCCCAAAGTACGTACATTTATCTAGTTAATCCCGATTTAGTTCTGATTCATCGGCAGTGCATTCGTTCACACGTTGCAGCGGCGATGACGTGGTGGTTTTGATATGTTCTGGCACAGACGTCATGGTTTAATACGGCCCTCGCACTCATATTATTGTTCTCTTACGTGTTACTTTTAGTTGTGTTAAGGATTTCCCCTATTTTGCTTTTTAATACGGCCCTCGCACTCATATACTATCAGATCGTTTCAATATAGCTCATAGATATAAGAATCATGTGCAACATAGAGAAATGAGTCAAATTTCTCCGAAACATAGGGTCAAACCAGCGAATTTACCCTGAATTTGCACAGTAACGATCCCTAAAATTAATCAAACGAGGCAGTATTCCTAAAAAATCCGAGAAGAGAATAACGAAGGAAGAAAACAGACCTGGTATGGACGGCACAAACCAGCTGACAGGACAAGCCGACATTGATCTAGCTCCCCGTAAGTGACACTGCTATGAGTCTGCCATGTTTCTCGCCCACATGAAGCGCCATTTTCAGAAATATGGATTTCGCTACTATGTTTAAATTCTAACACAAGATCTGGAACCAAAAGGCAGACTAAAATGGCCCAGCAAAAGTGAAATTTCTGGGGATGCTAATTACCGTGGGAGCTGCCTCCAAGCAATAACCATATAGGCTCTGGAAATGTGCTAATCATGCGAACATCTTTCGAGATTTTTCCAAAATCCGCCGTGGAAGAAAGACTAGGCTTATTAAACGGGGGGTTTTTGTGCTGTTCTCCTCAAGCGTCGCTCCTTGCCTATTGACCAGTGGAAACGAACGCAATTTCCCATGCATAACCTCAAGCACTCTGCGTGGTTGTTTGTTATTGCGGTTTCAACAGCCTCAAGGAGAGACTAATGATTATGCACTCGCTCACTGGGAAAGCATGTTCCAGTTCCTGCATGTGCACTTTTCTGTCTTAGAGTTTCTCCATGTTGCACTCATCACTTGGACTGTCCCCATTTGCTACACTGCATCCAATTTTGCCAGATTGTTTTAAATCCTATTTGAACAAATGGACGGTGGGGTATTTTTTGCTAGGGTTTTTCACTTAGCTCGTGAAATTTCTCGCTCTACTAGTCCTGGCAAAGTGGCAGCTAATGCAGCAGTTACGATATCCGCTTAGTGCGTAGTCTGATTAATTTTTTCATGCTCTGATCCACGAACTTAAGTTAGGATTATCACTGCTTTTCCAGAAAAGATCCAATTATCTATAAAATTCATTCAGTTTTGTTCCTTTTGGATTTTAGAACCTTGACTAGAATGAGCTGATTAATAAGCGAAGGACCTCTGTGGAAATCAAAAATTGCTAGATCATTCCACACCATCCACCGTGTTTGACAAACCACTAATAATATCACATTGGATTGCCTTCGGGAAATCATCTCTCTTCGTTCATACTGCATTCTTTCTGGATGCATTGATATATTTTATATATTTTCAAACATACGCTCCCTTCACTTGAATAGTACTGTGATTCTTCGCGTACATACGTACGTGATCCACTTGATTACCTGATATTTTTCAGGCTGGACTTTTTTTCACATAAAACCCTGTCATTGTCCATAAATCAAGGGAGGGATTTGTTAGAAATATGATTACAAATGAGCGGAAACTCTTTTCTAAACTTGTTACAACCATTTGGTACTTCAAGATCCAAGAAAGCTACTACTATGAAAAATCGAAAATCCATGAGAAAGCTAGACTACTGCAGAAAAAGAGCAACCACATGAACTTTCGGCGTTCCGATTCGTGGGAAAATAAGGGCATTCGTAATTATTCCCACAGTTGGGATTGATACAAATTTCCCAACCACAGCCAGGCGCTCAGTTTTTCCTCTTGTCATTTTTGTTGCGGCTTTCCTGGACCAGCCGACATAAACCATATCGTTCCATGTGCGCATGTATTTACCTTAACACCCTGTGTAATCCTTGCGTGAAATGATCATTGTCCCCTCGTATGGGATCGATATTCGGAGGGGGAGGAGGTTGATGACTCGGGGGAAGGTCGACAAACGAAATGCGCATATGAATGACACTCCGTCGGGCGGAGTTCATGTCAATTATCCACACCTAACAACTGGTTTCGGCCCTGACAGGGTGAAATTCTGTTGCTTAGCTGTTTCTCCTACCTCTATCCATCTTTTACTCTCTCCTTATTTTCTTTCTTTTTCTTCTCTGAAGCTTTCGCTAGTTCAGGCTTCTTTTTTAGGTGTATGTGGGCTAAGTGCGCTAATATGCGACGGTCGCCCTCCATTATCAGCCAACGGCAGGCACTTATTTCTGCTATTTCGGGACTGAGCGAAGGACTGGTTTTCTTAGGCCTTCATCAGTCAGAGGCAATGCTTACGTTTGCTATTAGCAATGGTTTTCTTTTTTCTACTATTAGTGGTTCTTTTCCATGAAAACGGTGAAGAGTAGTGTTAGTTTATAGTTCGTCATTACTGGTAGAACCAGTATAACCTCATAATTTTTGCTTATCTGCGTTGAAAAGGACCACGTCGAAACGAGACATTTAGGGTTCATAGGATTCAGTAAACAAGTACTGCAGGAAACACCGTTAAAGGCTGCTTAGTCCCTCCCTCCTCCATTTTTTCAAAACCAGCTGCAAATGCTCGAAAACATTCTTTTCCCTCAGTTCATGCATGTCTGCGCTCTTTTCCATTCACTTTTCTTTTCAGGATTATTGTCCAAGAAATCTTCACTCCTCTCTCATGATGACGTTGAAGAAATCCAATCTTGGGCTTGTGGCCATCTGAGAAATAATTTCAGTTTCTCATCGTTAGATGTTTGTTTCTCCACAGCTCTCAATTCCTCTGGTCGAGCAAGCGTTTTCCTATAAAATGAACAATTTATAACCTGCTTTCTTCCTAAGTCTGTTCTCTGCGTTAAGCATTTAGGTGTACACCCAGAAATGAAATTCGTTGTTGATTATTACGGGTGTAACTTACGTTCCAGATGTCCCGAATTGGAGAAAGTAAAATTAAAGCACTTCTCCACAATAGTAACGCTCATTATTAACTAGTTATATTTTTGAATACTTATTTTTGACTTTTTTGACGATTCCCGCGCGATGGTTATCATATCATTATCATTATCATATGTTGTCATATTCTTGAATGTTATGAGATCGAATTATTTGTGTAGCCACACTTCTTTGGCCCAACAAGATTCGGGTCCCCTTTGACCTCCCATACCATCTAGGCAGTCTACCCCAGCACAGCGGTTTCCCTATTTCCTTGCAGCGTTCTCCCTTTCATCTACCTATTTTGGCTCAAAAAACAGCGCCTCTGCTTTATGGGTACTTTTCAAGACGAAAAAGACGTCGTTTCTACAACGAAGACTCGGGAGAAATCCATTACCACATGTGTACCTTTCTCTCGTCCATATAAAGCTTGAACCATTGAGGCAGAGAAGACTTTGTTGAAATGGTCCAGGATTTGTTCCTATATTTTCTCTCTGTA
Organism: Ancylostoma caninum; assembly: GCA_037903475.1. NCBI lineage: Eukaryota > Metazoa > Nematoda > Chromadorea > Rhabditida > Ancylostomatidae > Ancylostoma > Ancylostoma caninum. The sequence goes on from JBAJFG010000617.1 coordinate 127,439, forward strand.
ATTGGTGAGGAGGCCGCAGGTTCTCTTGTTTCTACCGTGATGTGGAATTTTTACACTAAAACCTTTTCCAGAAGTAAATCGATGATGTTGTTATGATTCCAAGGTTTACGGAATAATTTGTCATAGATGATTCATGGACATTCCTTACCCCGCCGGTGTACGTGAAATTTTCTTGTATGGATCGTATTCCAAATGGATTTGTTTTCCAGTCGTACATATTTTCCAAATGAATAATCCATTATTTAATTCCACAGATTTTATAGTAGCGCAAAGGTAGAACTAGTAGGCCTTAAAGCCTTTCACACCGCTTCACATTCACTGTTCCAGGTATTTTTTATCCCTCGGCCTCTTTTTTTTAACAAAAGAAATCTTTTTTACCCAAATTTTTATTATTACTATGGCGATCAGGATACTATCATATTTGAATGACTTTACTGTATTGCTTGGTGATTCAAATGAATTACACATGTGACCCTTCTCAGAATTACATGCTTGTGGCCGATGTTTTCCACGCGTTTCTCAAGGAATCCTAGGAATTTTCGCTGCAGCACGAAAAAACGGGGACTAGCAGGGGACTACTACATTATGCAGTGCATTGTTCTGTATTATGGAGTGTACTGGTACGCAAAACGACACCATTAGTCGGAGAGGAATGGTATAACAATCGGTCAGAAACCTGTTCTTCTACCCTCTTCAGTACACCTCATCATTCCACTAATGTCCTTGGGCGAGTTTACCGTCGAAAATGCAGTTCTCTTACTCTTGCACAGACATTTTTCTCTTGGAGACTTCTGTAGCTTTGAAGATATGAACGGACACTCGAAATGTTCCTCCAATGTTCGAATAGTGGAGCATTCTTTGGCTTCTCACTTACATCATTTGAATATCGAGGACATGAGGGACATAAGGATTTCTAGTTTTGCTTACTTTTTTTCGATTGTCGATGTGTGCTTGATTACATGCGCAAAAACAGTTACGTGTTTTCGACAGATGTGTGATAAATTCCCTGTTTCCTGGATTTCATTAACTCGCACATTTTCTTTTCTCCCCCTGATTTCGCCATAGACAATTTGATGAGTCAGGAATGGTTCATCAGTTCATGAGAACACTAAATGCTTACGTGAAGAGATGAGTCAGTGTCATGATTCCAGCAGCTCATTCATTGGAAAACTCGTCCAATCGTCGCTTTCTTTTCTGCTCTGTACGAGTGCATCAATCCTAAATAAAAATGTGAGGCTCAGAGGCTCCGGACAACTCTCACAAATTCTCCTAAATAAATAATATTTAGAACTGGTCTGGTTAATGTGTCAGAAACATTTGAAACAGAAAATTCGGTCCAGAGTGCGTTGAAAAGTTGATTGTCCGAAAAAGAGAGGACAACTGATGTCTTCTCTTTTTCGGACATTCAAATTTCCGGACCAATTTCCACGTAAGTTGCTCATCAAAATAACTGAAGTTATGAGTTCTCACTCGACAGTTAAAATATAGTAGTACTTGAAGGAGGATATTACGTACCTTTCTATTTTCCTTCTCCGTCTCTCTAATGTTTATATTTTACGCGCATGTGAAGTGCAGCAAAGTTAAATTTATTGGTCCCCTTGCTTAATGCAATAGAAGTAAGATAGGTTATCCTGGAAAATAATATAGTCAATTCTAATACCAGTTTCCCTGCACTATTATTTAGCCTTAAAGAAAGTCACATAATTTGCCTTATAATCAATGACTATGTATCCAATTTTTTTACATTCACATCCATTTGCCCATAAATATTTTGCAATATGTATGCACAGCCTGACAGATCTCAATAGATAGAAACCATTTATTCGCCTTTGATCCAGGAATTTGTTGCCAGTTGCATGTTTCATTTTTGTGGAAGTCATGTCGCCATCGAGCCTTCGGTCGACCGGCTGGGTGGATTAACTTGGATTCTATTGCGATTTAATTCATTTCATTGAATTTTGGAGATTTTTTTAAGGAATCTCATGCTGTGCATGCATTATTCGACTTCATAGTTAATTAGTAGGGAAGCTACCTCCTTAGTCATCCACTTACTCCTCGTTCCTTTTCTTTTGCTGGATAAATATGTACCTTTCCATGTTTATATTTCCACAACAAGAAGCCGTTCCGTTCCTATTTCCGTGAAATTTCGTAAACGTTTAAAAAATCACTGAATTTGGTAAAGCGTGTCCTGTTCCAGGTCTCTATGCGGTGATGTCTACTCTAATCCTCGTAGTCTTCGTCGCACTGGTCGGAGAGATCAGAGCGTCCGAGGTTTGTGGTTTTGTTATATTGTCGACCTACTTACATACATAGGCTTGAATTCCGATACATACGAAACAACCGAAATTGGTCCAAAAGGTCTTACTTGGCTTTTTGCATCTGAGTCAATCATATTGTCATTTCAGTCAACTGATTACTTTGGAGGTAGCTGAGAAAACCATATCCATCCAGAAATCTTACCAATTTCATTTTTCTAGGGTTTGCAATCGCTGCGGGGACAAAATATGAATTTTTCTTCTAAAAATTTGGGAAGCTAAGTATACATTAAAAGGCTAGTTTTATTCAATTGAAAACAAAAAAATCAAAAAGACATGTCTGAAAGAAGGGCCAAATGAGCTTATATAAGATTTTTATCTGAGTTAGGTAAGGTAACCCAGGTGGATTATGCGCATTTTCTGACAAAATAAATCTCGTAAGCCAAACATGACCATGATGTATGGTCTAAATCCTCTGATCTGGATACCATCGCTTTTCTCTGACGCTGATTCGACACGACCTCATTCCGCTTATACTTGCGCGCCACACGCCACTTCCACAGCTGTCGTTAAGTAAACAACGCTTGGCGGGGCACATTATTTGAGCGCATTTCAATCTATGTCAGTCGTAACGGACACGATAAAAAGGACTAGTTTTATGCACTGCGTCGGTGGTTGTGATGAAATATCATGAAAATTCGGACAAAGACATGGGAACACCGGAAAAAAATGAAGGAAAGAGGTCATCATGCTCTATGAGGATGACCTAAAAGGGGAACTGGTGCAATTGTATTTATTGCATGGCGAGCCATGCATAAAATAACTACGAGAGAACAAAATTTAAAACGAACATAGCAACTAACATCTAACAAATGTAAACAAATACCGAACGTTATATCACGACTTCAAGTACGAGTCGAGCTCTCTTGAACGAACTGAATTTAGGACGAATGAGCTGTGTTTTACTGAGCTTCTCGTAGTCTGTACCAGCTCTATAAACGAAATACCGCCGTACAATTATATATGTCCGAGCAGAAAAAGACTTTCTTGCTCAAATTTTCAACTACACATGTACATAGATCTCAACAATATTATGACTTGAGTGTATGGCGTGCGAAGTTTAGGGATTCTGCGAGGACTACTTGGATTGTATGCAACGCTTAGAAGCGAAACAAAATGACTGCCTATTGACTGAAAGGAATGTTCAGTGAGTTTCCCGGTTTCGAATAATAAATGGAAAATATTTGTTTAGCCACCATTTCGTTACCTGCATCATTTCTTTTTCCAACCATTGACTCTGCCGTAGGTGATGCTTTCGGTGCATAATTTGTGAACCAAATCAGGATGAGCAGCTCCGACACGTGCACACGCCGAAAATGGGATGTAAAAATGGCCCTGAATGGTCTTCATCTACGAAGAGCGGAATTGGCAAGAGACTGTGTACAGAAGAACATCAAGGATGCAACAATATCAGAATTTACACTAAGCGCTGATCAGGTAAGCGTGATTAGTTGACTGACATATCCTATTTCACACCACTTTGACAGTTCTGGAATGTAAACATGTAAATATTGATGCTATTTAAATGTAAGAAGTAGAGTATTCACGTCTTAATCTTAATTTGGAAAGCTCTTGCGTAAAGCTCTCACGCCGACGCTAAATTCTGGCTTTTTCAACATGGCCAGATTTTGCATTTGGGAGAGACATATCCCAGCAATGTACTCTTTCCCGAAGTCCATCCCTAACCACTGGAGGTTTCCTGAGCTATGTTGGTTTTGGAAGGATTTTTCTCAACTTTATTGTGCATTACATTCGAGGTATTATTTCTGAAGATTCTGTGGTATTTTTGAAGCCAAATTTCGCTAATTTCATAGATGAACCAGAATTCCACCATTGCATTCCTTCAATCTCTTGCGATTCCCACATTTTTGCAGAAAAAAACACGGCTTATTCGTCATTCTTCTTGTGCTCATGTAGATTTCAGAAAAATTTCTATCAAACAAAAGTCAGTGAAAAGTCCGGTTAGCTACATAGTTTGATAGTTTTGGTCCGATATTTCCTCTATCCTTTCATGCTGAACTATGTAGATAAGTACATTCAACTGCTTTCAAATACTTGGTCATCTCGAATTCTGCCTTTTTTAAAACAAAATCTAACCTCTAGTTGAGAACCAGGATCCGGAAGGCATAAATGGTTAACACTTGGCTTTAGATTCATTTCTGCATACTGGGCGAAATATAGCCACCTTCGTACGCTGATTCACCGTCTAAAATATTTACCCACTTAACGATTAAATTTAGCTGCAAACATGTCGATCAATCCACGCAAAGTTCCCATTCGCACCGGGTAACAAGCGAAGAAAACGTTCTTCATCCACTTCAAAAGGGTCGAAAAAGAAGGACTCGAGGAGAAAGGTTTGCGTGAACGATTTTTTTAAATGTTAAATGACGGGTCACGACTTGCGAGAGATTGAAAAAAAGGTAGAAAAAGTCTGACGGAGACGGTGAGCAAGTGAACAAGACTGTGTGATGCCCAACAAAACTAATATAGATACAGGATGGGTCAAAAATAAGGTGATAAATAACAAACAGGCAGAATGAGCATCTCAATTTAATTTGGAACGTTGTTATAAAATTTAAATTCACTGCCTATCAATGAAAAAGACAAGATTCAGTAATATCCTCTATCTGCTAGAAATCAGACCCTGAGACATTTATTGAAATCGCAGACCGTAGCGCGCGAGTGGCTGGAGTAAAATAGATTCCCTTCATTCAAATGATTTTTCCAAAAATTTCAGATTTACATGTGGTTTTAAGCAAGCATTCGTTTTGGGTATAACGAAACCCTGCTAACTCAATGCAGTTTCGTACAGTTGAATGGCCACTCGAGGAATCCAGCAGGTCCTAAAAATTTATTGTTCCCTCCGTCCTGGACGTTACCTAGGCGTTGGAGCACTGTCCTGCAAAAAACTTCCTCAAACGTCCTTCCAATTGCGTTCGATTCCAGGTCAGAAAATGCTCCTTCAAAAGTAAGACAGGTGTTGTTAGCGTAATTATGGCTTACCCTTCCTGTTTGCAAGAAGTGTGTTGGCTCACTACATCTGTGAGGTTGATCAGCCTAAATTTTGTCTTTTTAAGGATCAAAACAAAGGAAGCCTAGTAGGCGGGAGCAATCAATATTATACGCTCAAAAATGTACAGCCATAATCGCTTCTTATTGAGGAAGACAGCCGCATTTACCAAAAATGTTTCAGGTCAAGGCGGATCATACACTGAGCACATAGCTCACAGTAGTACATATGTAGTAGGATAGAACCCACTGTACCTATGACTAGACGTTGTTCGGCTTGATGACTCAATGGTTAATGGTATGGAAGGAACCAGACCTTATGGGTAAAATAAATGGATAAATAAATAAATAAATAAATAAATAAATAAATAAATAAATGGATGCTTCTAAACGAAAAGAACTGAGATGTAGCGAGTATTACCTTTTCAAAACACACCAGTAGGAGTTCTAGTCTTTGAGAATAAAACAGCTCCCTCAAAAACAGGCCAAGCGATCAAAGAATTTGGATCCAGAGTCTTTGGGGGCTTCTTCACCGATATAGCTTCGGTGATAGCGTCATACATCCCTGGCTTTGTCGCGAGCTGTGCCAGACGTTCCATGTTTTCTTCTATTAAACTTGGTCCCAACGCCCTACCTTCCCAAGTGCTGCGTACACCAATTTTCTGGCTACGGATGCGTCACTGGAAGTATGTATAATCTTATATCAGTGCCGGACGCAGGGGGGGGGGGTGAAATTACTCTACAGAAATTACTTCACAATGCAAATAAAAATCTTGTATCAGTTTTTTTAATTGTTCATTCCCTTTACTATTTTTGAAATAAATTTTGCTGGTTATTTCTTACTCTAGAACTATTTTTATTAATTTTATTTCCCACTGGGGCCCCCTATAGCGGCTGAGATCCCACTTTTTTTCCACGCCCCTCTCCCTCCCGCCCACTTTCTGCGTCGCCACTGTCTCATACCTATGGGTATAATTAACCATAGGTAGCAGCTGCGAGTAGGAAATGTCACATGTGTGCTGACCTGTTGATGGGTGCTAGATAAAGCGTAACGTTGGTTACCTTATAAGTTTGTCATGGAGATTCTTAATGGTGCATCTTGACCGTGAAGATTGCCAGCCGTTTAATCTCATTAGAGATGTGATCGGGCATTCACAATAACGTGAATAAGCAGTCATTTGCCTTGGAAGAAGTTATCCTCACAATTATTTCAGGCATTGCTATGTCGCAAGGATACGAAGTTATGGCACAAACAGTGCTCTGAACTTGCCAAATGCTGCCCACTAACTGAGGAGTAAGTGCCTTGATTTCGAAATGTTACTCCACATTTTATACGAACATTTTCAGCTGCAAAGTTAATACGAAGGGGATCATGGAACAAATTTACGAGGAGCGTAGAAAGCTCCGCGATTTGAACGAGAATTGCCATTAAACACAGACATATTGATTCAGCTCTGCCACTCATCTAGCACTCACAATCTATGTATGATCATTCACATTGTTCCATTCCAAACTGTGCTGTTCACTTGTGTAACGGATGTTGGAAGCTCGTCACAAATGTGCTTTCATGCTTGCTCATCAGGAGAAGAAATTTTCTTCTATAGATGTGAATCGCGACCGGCTTTTCTTGCTTCTGATGGATCTTTGATGCCGGGCCTATTCTCCATCAGCTTTAATTGTTTTCAACTTTTTCAAATTGCATGTCTATAACATGATAGAAAATTATCTGTGTTAATAAATCTGTGCCACCGCATTGTCTGAATCAGAGGATATTTTCCAGAAAGTACCAGTTTGAAAAAATGGCTGAAAAATTGCTTTTGTTGGCTCGGAAGGTAGCACCCACAGCAGTTTTACTCTGTCAGATTATGCAACCTTCAGTTCACCACATTGTCAGATAGCCAGCAAAGATTGCGCATCGATAGTCAAATCGACGAAGCCCGTACCAAAAATAGATACAGTGCATTAATTTGTGGAATGAGCTGTTTGTTCTGTCCCACATCTCAAGAGAAGAAATATCGATTGGAAACTGACAATTTTCTAAGAATTAGTTCTTCGAGTTAATAAACAGCTCTAAGCAGGTAAAAAGGTTACAAGAGAGGAAATGCATCCACAAAAGAAAGAACTATTAGGAGAAACTTTGAATGAATTCGTGGTGGAACAATGAAGAATACAACGGAACATGTTGGTAGTGTTGCACTTTGCGCTGCAATTAGGCTGGCTCTGATTGGAAGTCGGCGTCAGTAGTGAACTCGTCATAAGTGGGCAGCAGAACCCAGGCATACTTCTTACTCACTAGATCAGAAGGAGTTTTCTATGGCTATAATACCTATTACGTTGTGAATAACAGAAGATTTTCTTATGGGTGTAGTACATGAAACGTTACTGGTATTCATCCATCCGTTTTTGTAGCTACCTTCATTGCTCAGACAATCGTGGGGGTTACCTGGGGGTGGACCCCAAATCGCGGAGCACTTACCCCCTCCTCCACATATCGCAGACGTCCCCCCAACTGCCCTAGCAGACGTTCCCCATGTCCTCTCGCGGCTATTCCACATCCCACAGAAGAATGCCACTTCTTCACACCTGTTCAGATGACAAAATTCGAGCAGAATACGCGTGCTCTCAAGCAGATTCCGCTTATTTTCCGCCGGAATGTTTCCCCATTCCACCCAAAGAGTACACGTAAATCTCCAAAAAATAAGCGAAATACGCTCGATTTTGCGCGAATTGCTCTCGCAAACCAAGCGAAATCTGCTGGAATGTGCGCGAAGATCGCTGGTTGACCGATGTTCTACTCTCGCAGAGTGCAGGGGATGACCTAAACTTTTAGTTTAGTTTCCGTATAAGGATAGTGCACGAAACGGAAACTAAACACTAAACAATTCATTTTTTGTTTGTTTATTTATTTTTTTTTTAATTATAGGTACGACAGTGGTGAGGCAGGGGTCAGAAAAGTGAAGGTTGTTCACCAACCACTTCGATGAAGTTGAAGAAGGTAAAAAGAGTAAAGTTTACAGAATGCGAAATAGTGAAGCCCTTTTAAAGATGGTTCGCACCGGAACAGCTCCAGTATTGCCCAAAAAAAAGGAAAAAAGTCCACATGTTCACAGGCGGAATATTAAATATGCTCACAATCTCTACATTCTCACTTCGACATGTCAGACGGCTGACATGTCAGATATTGAGATGTCAGATATGTATTTGCACTGGCGCCCTGCTTTCGTGTCGGGACCCACGCTCATCTTAACACTGATGGCATCTCCGCTTGATTTTCGCCAAATATTTCGGTAATCTCATAAAACTACATATATGTTGCGCAGTTGTCGGTAATCTCCTTCATCACATTCTCCGCAAAATGACACCAAGACGAGTTTTACCAAGAATCCGCGAAGAAATCAATTTTTTAAAATATAGACGGGGGATTTGCGTCCTTTAAAATTTCTTGGCAATTTTCAGAATACGGCGAGTTGCGCAGTTGTCTATCAAATTGCCGACATCCTTGCGTACACAGCGACAATAAAAGCAAGTGCCTTCGTCTGAAAATGGCCCTGAAAACAGGCCATGTTTGGAAACGCTTTTCCGCCAAATATCTCTTTCAGTTTGAAAAATCAGGTGTTGCGCAGTTGCCAACTGCCGAGCACGTAGGATTCCGAGCAGAATGGTATATAATACTTACTATTTCCTTCCATGCTGGGCTAAAAAAAGTCCGCCTGAGACAAATGCCCCGTATAGCTCAGGGGGGTTAGTGAGAGAGCACGCAATATGAGAGGGCTCTCGACGCGAGGGTGAGACGGATCTGTACGGCATCTGTCTCACCCTGGATTCTCTGTCAGTAGTGAGTGGAACTACCAAGATTTATATATCATTCTGCTCAGAATTTCACTGTGAATTCAGCTGACGACAAGAAGATATCGTGGTTTTTACGTTTTAGGAGATTTCTCACTTATTCTTATCTGTATTTTTGTCGCTCCACTACCACCTAGGTAACGTCGCATTGTTATTCCGTCTGACAACTGCGCAACACTTACTTGTTTGAGCTGAAGATGATATTCCGGGCCAAAGCTCAGATTTCGGGCAATTTAATGCCTATATTCTCAACAGTTTTTCTCAACCCGTGTTGGCCGACGACTCGTGATCTTCATGTTTCCTGACGCAGTTTTGTGCATAGAATTTAATCCACAACTGTGCGTTCCATGTATTTCTAGCTTCCTGAACAAAATGTACGACTTTCTGCACCCTTTTGTGATCCGGGGCTGCGCTCCGGATCCAACTCATCTTCATTGTCTTAGGTGAAGGTTCCCCCCAACGGCGCTACCGTAAATGATGGTGGGTTGAGACGCGTTTTGGGTTATCGTACCTATGCTCGCAGACAGTCCAGGCAGTAACACCGCCGTGGGCTCGCAACAAAAATATTGCTCATCTAGGAGCAAACATCTTGCGTTTTGCGTATTCTACACAAGCAAATCCAACTCCAGTCTTTAGACCTGCGCCGAAGACCTTCCGCAGCACATCCAGTTGGCATGCGCCGTACTATTTTCCTCAACTCAACATAGAATAATTCAACGGCAGCACGTGTGGGAAATCCCGGCCCACTGCAGCACGTTCGGGGCATGAGCAACACATTCTGCTCAAGCAGAACGTCGATATCTGCTCGCCCAACACAAAAAGGTTTGCTTGTAATCGGCACAATGCACATCAGATGTAGCTTGTTACCTCTATGATGTATGGAGAAATAGTTCGACTTCCGCGAACGGTTTTCAGAACCAATTTTTACAATCTCTCTTTCTCTAAAAACGCCACAAAATCGGCAGTTAGTTGCCAGCAAAATGCTCGCGCGCTCTTACACACGTGCTTCATATTTTGTAGTTTTCTGTTAAGAGATTGTTTTGGCTTTACAGGCTTTGGGGATGTGATATGTGTCTTGTGTCTTATGACCCTTCATCTTGTCACTGAAGCAGGATCGCACGCAAATGCCGACAAAAAGGGGACGGTACGTTCCCTCATTGATAGCCCGCATACACCTGCAGAGGCGCAGATGACAGTCTTGAAGGACACAGGTGGTCTTGTGGCGTGCTTGCGGGCACGCCACAGGTCTTGTCGTCTACATTCCTAAATCGGCGTCCACTTTGGTGCAATAGTATCAGTTTTTGTATCAGTTCCCATTTTATTCCCTGGACGGTGTTCGTTTTTTCGTGTAGAACTATTTCTATGAGCTATATAGTACTTTTCTAGAATATCGATGGTTTCCGCATGCTTTTTTGCCGCTCGGTTGAGCCCCTGTTGTATTAAATCGATTACGCGATTGATGCTACGACGTTATCTACATGTAGATTATTTCTTATTCTTCATTTCATACATACTCTTATGTTGCTGTGTTTTTTAATGTTAATATTTTTTAAATTTTGTTGTGCTTCGAATTGAAATATAGATGAATACTTGCACCTGCATGAACGTTAACTTCGTTACATGTTACGTTACGTTATGTTTTAACTGTTATGGTACTAACACAAAGTATATCGGATTCTTTATCCAATTTCAAAGTTTGAGAAACAATTTGAAAGAGCACAAAGTCAGGAGTGGCAATTAAAAGAAAGCACAAATTTAAGGGTGAAAATTGAAATTGATCACAAACTTAAGAGTAGAAATGTAAGAATGAAAATTGAAATTGATTACAAACTTATACTTGAAAGGACGAATCGAAACAAAATCGTGTGAAAAATGGTGTGAGATTAAAATACAATTGGAAATGGAATTCTTATATAATATCTATTTTCATATAAATCTATCATAAACTATATCAAAACCTATATCATGCAAAAACTTGGACTCAAGCGAATCAGACAGCACTTTCGGCAGCAAATCTGACCATGAAAGGGAGGTTTGAAGAAGCGCACGGAATTAGAGGACAACGTGTACCTCATCTTGTTGCGATCCGTTCCCTACGTTCACGATCCTTCCTGCGATGATGCTTGGTGTGGGAAGGATTCTGCAAAGTATTACAATATAATGTTGTCATCTTCTTGGATTGTTCATTGAAAATTGGTTACCCGCTCCAATGTTATCAGAGCCGATTGAGCTTCTCCGTTGAGATCTCGGAGGATGAGGATCAGCTTCGTCAACGTAGGGTGGTCACCTTCGATGAGTGTGTTCACCTGACTGAAAACTTAAAATCGCATTCGTGTTTGCGGGTTGATGTCTCGAGAGTAGCAGGGGCAGCAGTCAGGGCTTCAACCTCCTGGTGAAGCCGGCGAGGAAGGTATACCAAACCTTTGATGGTAAACCACCACTCCTCCACTTCAAGGGACTTCGCTACGTCAACTGCACCCTTGATAAAGCGCCGCAGTTCGAGCTTGTCGCACCTCCTGTTCCATGCCTGCGCCAGGTGGACGGCGCAGCCTTGTACGGTGGCATTGGGGAACACCTGAAACAAGAGTGAAACTATTAGATGTTCAACAAACTGTTAGCTAACATCGTATCCGCTTTACTGCGTTTATGGCAGCTTCTTCATAGTCCAACACTACACGAAGTCGGGGAGGTACCGCTGCGCCGAGTTCGTCCCTCATATGTCCGAAGATGCGCCGAGTTCGTCACTCATATGTCCGAAGATGATGATGTACACCTGAACATATTTCTTCAAGTAGCTCTTGATCGGAGTACTTTTCTGTTATCGTACCTGCTCTGTCTTCTTGGAAGAGAGTGCATAGAGCAGGGGCACCTCGACACCGCTGCTGCACACCCCATGGACCGTGCACAGCTGACCTTTGCGTTTAAGCTGACGGGGTTGGAATGAGTGAACCTCGTCCGCGACCAGCGCATGCAATCCCAGCTGAGCCGCCATCTAAAATGACTCAATACGATTACGACGTATATAATAAGAATGAGTGAATATCGGTTACCTAAACGGTGTTCCTGTTGTAATACCCCTGCAACGTCGGTTCGAGTCGATGCACGAACGGCGAACCATCAGAAAGCTCTAGCAAATGGTTCGGTATCTTTTCCATGCTGGTGGGAGCTTCAGGGCTTTCGTGGACTTTTACGGCCCTGAACAAGGTTAGGATGAGCGAATTTACTTGATGTGTGTAGTGGTAACCATTGCAGTCTAACCTCCGAATAGAGTCCCTCCTTGATGATGGCCCTTTCCTATAGTATTGGGCTATCATATCCTTACGTATTTGTGCTTTTGCAAGCATTCATAAAATGAATCAACGATTCAACGATAACTTCAAGACCTCAACAAATGATCCATTAAAGGCAGCACTCACGGAAATGTTCATATCTGAGGTTTTGTTCGTTTCTGAGCTTAGCAATAGTTCTAACAATTTGGCGAAGAAAGTAGCGCGGAAAACTCAACTGTTTCTGAAATGTAATTAGTGAAATGTCCAAGATCCTGGATCAGCAGGATGAGCGTGGGGTCGTACGATCGAACTGTGGCGGCAACGGATCGTTGCTGCCAGCTGGTTTTATGGTTAGCAGATTTTCCCTTGTTATTGTAAAGCTATTTCTTGGTCCTCGATTTTCTTTTTTGCAATATTTAGCATGATAAGTTTTTTTACCTGTTACCTCACAAGAAATGTGCTGGTTTAGTTAGTTGTATGGTTGATCTTCGCCAGTGTCGCGTTTCCAAATTTTTTCTCTGCTCTTTGTTTTAGAATTCATTGGTGATTCTTCTACATCTTGACCGGTCCTACTATCTCTTCCAAAAATTGTTTTCCTCGTAAACTTTTTTAGAAACGCCGCAAAACAGCTGACAAAAAAGGCAGCGGTATTGACTTTTTTGGATCGGTCCACAACGAGCAGATCGCGCAACTCGGCCCAATCTGCTCAAAATCGATGAACTGAGGGTTCCAGAGAACAGGGATTTTGATGGTTTTCACTGTTTCCGGCATTATAACAGTGTTAAGCGCACCCGATTACTCCGAGTTGTACCGAAATCACGAGGTCAAAAATTTCCGTGGGTGCTGCCTTTAACTGACATTCAGCTGCCTTCTGCTTTGTAAAGTTCGCTTGAGCATGCCACAATGGCTTACTCTTCTTGCCGGCAAACGTGGGGTCTTCCTTTACATCGCGGTAGAACTAAAATGAATCGATGTAACAAGGATAATGTTTAACACACCTAAATAAAATACATCATATTACCCCATATACTGCCCTTTTCACCACGTTTTTGGCAGTCCTTATGGGCGCGCGCTCCAGATGGTGGTATATACAATATGGATCCGAGGCAAAGTCGTTGCCGACTACCTGTATCCGTGGTTTTGATGTGAAGCTCATATAACTTTGTAGTAGATAAATTCTCTTACCCTCATCTCCGTCCATTTCCCAGCGATCTTATACATATTGTTGGCACTGGTACAGATTGTGGTACTTCGAATGACATTTGAACGTAAAACTGTACGAAGTATGTGAAGTCGTTGCCGACTACCTGTATCCATGGTATTGATGTGAAGCTCATATAACTTTGTAGTAGATAAATTCTCTTACCCTTATCTCTGTCCATTTTCCAGCGATCTTATATTGTTGGCACTGGTACAGACTGTGGTACTTCGAATGACATTTGAACGTAAAACTGTACGAAGTATCTATACCAGGCACTTTATAGGACAGGGTCGAGTGCACCCCTTGCATACTGAAGGCTGGTTCTCCCACGAACATATCTCCTTCAAAGTAGGAACATGATCAATGCTCACATAATGGAAAAAAATGGAGAAGCTGAAAATCTTACCTTGGTTGCCAGCAAGAATATCAACTATATTAGAGGCAGGGTGAGTAAGGCAGTGGACAACTCATTTGACCTCCCCTTAGGACTTAGCAATGAGGACAGTGCTAGGTCTACACATAGCCTATGGCATTACAGAAGGGCTTATCACACCCTGGCCTGTCACTGCCCCAGACTAGTGTGGTAATAAGCGTCCCGGTATGTGTATGTATGCAGCTTAATGAAATCAAAGAAGGTAGAATGGAATGAAGAGAATAAGCGGTTGTGTTCTAGCAACTCACAAAGAGTTCACTGTACCAAGATTCCGTGACAATCTTTGTACAAGAATGCCAGGTCAACAACCTAAGATGGTTCTACAAATAAGGAAGCAGAAACAATAAATACTCACGGATAATCAGAATCATACAATGGACCGAATAAAAATCGAATAATTCGGTCATTTCAGTTATCAATTCAGGAAACAATTCAAATATCCAGATGTTCGAGTATGAGGAAGCCCTGAAGCTCTTCTTCTAGCTCATACATCACTCAATTGTTCTCCGGAGGTGAAGCATTCGATTTTTTCATCTATACGATATCGAATATTTTTGTTTCCCAATATCGAATACTTCGAATGAATTATAAATTCAGATGTTCGAACATTGGAGGCCAATACAATATTTTACGGAAGAGAAGAACGGCTTCAGAGTTTTCTCAACCTCGGATACCAAGGTGAGGATTAGTAGTGCGAATTGGATACCAAGGTGAGCATTAGTAATGCGAAAAAAAACCAACAGCTTCCTGTCCTAGAATTAAGTTGAAACTCGAAAGGCCATTAAAAATGCCCAACCAACATGTGCGAATTATGAAAGAGACGTGTTGCTTGAAATGATCTGTCATTAGCGATCTTCTCAGCTCAAGAAAGTCATCTTTGGTCTCGATGACACCAACCACTTCGACTGGAGAGATTTCTTTCACGAAGACATAGGAATTTCTTCAAAGGGACTGTATGGTCTAGATGAACATCATACTTCTCGAAGGTATTAAGCTATCTAACTCACAAGGGAATCATACTCCCTCTTCTTCTTCTTCTTCTTCTTCTTCTTCTTCTTCAGCGTTTGTCCCGTTTAGTAGCGGGGTCCGCTTTAGAGGTCTGTTGACGCCATTTACCCCTATCGCGCGCTTGGTCCGGGTGGATTCCAGCTAACTTAAGATCGGCGTGGAGTGTATCAAGCCAGGCCAGTGTGCCAAGGAAATCATACTCCCTGTCTGTGAGCTTTCCCAATAATGCATGTACAGTTCAATGCAGGTGGTGACTCCGAAGTCGAATCCGTGCCGCACTATATTCCTGCGTGGTCCTGAGTGGAAAGTTATGGAGGTTTTGCAATGTGGTGGTTGCTGATCCTCGCATGCGGATCTCGAATGCCACGGGGAAGCCTTGGTCCATGGGGTTGTGGTAAGCCTTTTCGTTCACAAGCACATGGGCCCGTAATAAGGTGTCCATTGCGATCATCCTTCGCGTTAAAGAGGAGTATGGTGATCATCGCCACGATGAATTGAACGGGCCGTACATGAAAAGTGATCAAATGCACGTGTTTCACTTACTTCCACACCACTTATGGGGCTGTTTTCGCGTGTGAGACAGTTGTGAACCATTGCGGCTAACAAGCTAGAACGAGTACGACTTGTCAGAAGCACCAGAAGCCCCTCTGGGCTTCTGACAAGTCCTACACGTTCGAGCTTGTTCTCTGCTGTGGGGCGAAAATCAACATGCCTGAGTCCGTAGGCTCAGATGCATTCTGTAGAATTCGTGCACCTGATCATACAGTCTTTGTTGAAAAGATAGACGGATTGCGTGTGCGGTTTCATAGCTTTGCGGCTGTAGAATCGCGGCGGGACATACTGGACCCTCTCACTTGGAGCATGCTCTCTCCGCATCCGTCGTACAGGTCCCAACGCGTTTCTGCAGTCACGGAATCCGTCTATCTTTTGGACAAGGACTGTACATGCCTTCACACTATCACCATTCACCATACTCCAAGTGAGATGCTCCGAGAACTTCACTCAGCGACTCTTCGCCCCGCACACTATCTAGTCGCCGAACAATGGCGATCATCGCCCTTCAGGGCGATGAGATCAGCGTCCCACACATACTTTCTCGCAATACCGCCACGGATGGCGACGATCTTACACTCCTCAGTGTTGGAAGGTCGTCGCGCGTGCAATCATCGCCCCAAATATGGCGACTAATTGTGCAGGCAACTGATCTCACCGCCATGACACTCTACTGCGGGCCATGGCTAGTGGTTCGGATCTTGCTGCAGCACATGTCCTTGCATTCTCGGTTCAGAACTCGTCCCCTTCCAGAATGCTATTTTGAGGCAGTTATGCCATATTTCCCACTCGGATACTGACAATACAAGGGTTCAGCGTGATTCCAAAAGTTCTCCGTAGTCACATCTCCCAAGACAGCACACATTTGGCAAACACAATGAGGCCACTGCGCAAAAGGTTGGACGAGCACAGAAGAGAGCTTTTACAACCGGCTTTCCACCCAAAGAAGTTTTTCGCGACACCGGACCCTCAGACAGACGACTCAGCAACCACCAGTGTTCACTGTACGAGTGTTGCACCGTCATCTAATTAAAACTTTCGAGAGAAAGATAATCAGAAGGCACGAGCTAGAGATGAACAATAGGGATGAGTTGGAGATATTGAGCTTGATTACATGATTAGATCTCTTTTCCCTTCTAAAGCGCTCTGGCTCACTATCACTCACTCTATCGGTGCGACCAAAAAAGGGGTGAGGTCCTCCTCTGTCTCACGCTCTTCTCTTCCGTTCTAAGTGAGATTCCATCCTATAGGTCTACAGTGCTGTGTTAGCAGCTAGAGTCATCACCAACGGTATTGTTGCTAATTAGAGTGTTCGTCTCTTTATCTGATAATTTTGCAATCGTTCTGAATGTTAAGGTCTGATGAAGGCATTACATATGTTGAAAGCTAACAAGAATAATGCTATCGGGAAATAGTCTCAATAACTCAGAAAAGTGGAATAAAATACCTCTGCCAAATCACATCAGTCGACTTCACTTCTGAAGATTCGAGATTAATTTTCGATGGCAGTTGTAGATTGGCCGAAAAATGGCGTTTTTTTTTTGTTAATTCGCTCAAGGTCACGTTTAAGCTGACTTAAGATCGATGAACATCAATCTTCGAAACCCGACATAGATTTCGCAACGACGTATAGCTTCTTCATCCGTATTACATCCGCGCTATCCCATAAGCGCTCAAAATTAACTTTTCTTGGGATGAAAAGTTTGTCATGCAAGTTTCCTAGAGTCCAATTTCTCAGTTTAAGCTGACTTAAGCGAGCGACTAACAACTAGAGCGCTAACACCATCAAAGTAATGGTGTTTCGAAAATCTACCCTTCTACGTTAATCCATCCAAATTAAATTCCAAGAATTAGCTGCTTGGCCAATTGTTTTTGTCTCTTTTTCTGTAGTTCTGTGATGCTCTGCGCCCACTTTATAAGGCAGCACTAGTTGATTGGCTTGGAGTGCCACGCCTAGTACGGTAATCACTTCCATAACTCACCAAGCATTTGCCTCGTTTAGAACATAACCCTTTCAAAAAAGTGCAGCCGAGGAATACTCTCTGTACTCTCACACTGACGAAATCAGGAGAGATAGTTGGTCCATTGAATTGTTTTCTGAAAAATGTGCAGTACAAAAGTGTCAGTTCAGTTTTTGTCGCTGCTATGACAACTCCCCAATGTAAATTAAGAACATGAGATTCCGTTGATTTTTTCTGCTATTTCCACCTTTTGGGAATTCTAGCTCTTTCCTGAACTAAAATGCTTCTAGTACATACTTAGGATACTCAGGCGACCTGTTCCTGGGCACGGTGGTTCGCCTTGCGCGGGTCCCACCTTCTCTTCCACGTCGATCTCTGCCGCATCGATCGGTCTTGAGCCCTGATCGACCAGTAGACCTTAACTGAACCGGAAGCATCCTTGTTGTTTCATTAAGCCAACGAATCCTGCTACCTTACATGAGGCCGACCGCGCGGTCGTTTTCTCTCACAGGATACCATCGCGGAACCGCTGAACTTCATCGACCATCCGTGCATCTTGTAAGATGTCCTGCGTGCTGATGTTCGGACTCGTTGGCGTGAAGTACAGCATCAGGGACCATAGACATTGCTGTAACATCTGAGTTATGCAGATGACGCTCTAGCTGTTGACGCAAAGACATCCCAAGCCGGCGGCATTCAAGTGAGGCCTGAGTTGAACGAAGCAGGGTTTCGGCGATTTTTGTCAACGCCCATGTTTCGCTCGTGTAACACAGGGTTGACAGCATGACTGACTTGAAGAGATCTGTGCGGAGCTTCTGGTCCCTGGTATTTTCAAGTACGCTTTCAATCGAATTATATTCATTGTCGTGTTTATGGCTAGGCCTGCTTCTCTTCATTCCTCATCCTGCACTGGAAGGATTTTCTTAGGCATCGTCCGATGACTTAGTGATCAACATTATGTCATCTGCGAAGCGTAGATGGTCTGATCGCTTTTCGTTGATGAGGGCTCCGAAAGTGCTCTAGTCGCAATTGCGATCAAGATGAGAATAAATTCGCTGAAAGCTGGTCGCCTTGAGGAACTCCATTCTCCACAGCTAATTCAGTATCATTGAGAAACGGTCGAAACACCGGGATGCACTCCAAGTAGCACTCATTCAACGCCTTCATACATCGCATGCCAACACCTTGCTCTTCTTGCGCTTTCCCAGGGGTGGTGTCAAACCTACGAAAACTGGCAGCTCCCAGCTTACGGTGAACTGCAGGAGAGTAATGTAAGCTTCATTGGGACGAACATGGTTCTCCAAGTATGATGCTTAAATACTATGACGAAACGGGGACCATACTTGCAGGTAAACTCAGAGTTCGAAATCGAACTATAAGCTCACCGTCACGCTGAGCTTGCTGCCAGTATGAAACGACGAGGACACGGGAAGCGCCCACAGTTCGAGTTCATCACTGTAGCTAGTCGAGCGTGCACTGGCTCCTTTTCAGTGAAGACGCACTTCCGCGTACACCCAGCTGATCGATGTTCCCACCATTACCTTTCGCTGGATATTATCGATGTCTTCGATTTTCTTGCGGCTGATTTTGACAGGTGAGCACCACATCCTCCCAGATTAAATTCCACTTATTTTGTGGGCACGCAATTACAGTTGTGAGCTTAACGCATCAATGTTAGGTTAAACGGAAGAGGTTCACTGGCCGCTTGAGGTATAATGATCACATGAGGTTCCGTTAGCACTCGAATCCATGGCTCAGAGGTATGTCAGCATACTACGGGGACAACGAGTACCCCTGTGAAGGTTCAAAACCTCCAAGGGTTTGAAGGTTTTGGAAGAGCCTCATCATTCGAAGATAGCTCCTAGCTAGTTCATGGTTGCAAACCAGAGCTGACAGTTCACCGCGACTTTCTCCTCATCGTTTCGTCGACGTTCCAGTAGGTTTTCAACCACTCCAGATCTTGGCCGGTTCCACTGAATCGAATGCCTTGTAGCCGACAAATGTTAGAATGAGCGGTTCTTGGTATTTTCGGGCGGCTTCGATCAATCGACAGCACTTGGTTATATGATTCGGCGTGCTGAACTTGCGCCGGCATCCTGCTCGCTCTTCGGGCTGAGCTTCTTCCAGCGTTCTCCGAATCAGGATGCGACACCTGAAACAAAGAACTAAAAACTCTTGTAGTCTTGTGCTTATACAAGAGTTTTTAGTTGAAACCCAAAATTAGAGTAACGATCTGCTTGTGCTAAATTTCAAATGATCTCGCAAATCTATAGATCAAGCGCTCCTTCTACTTTGGAACGTCCACTTAATAGTGAGGATGACATAAAAATGTCCTTATATCGCAGGGTCGTTACGTCCACGAGGCTGTAGTTTTTAAGTGCAAGAACGAGCTAGAACGGCGTCGATCCGATTGCTTCTTTATCCATGATCGCCCATTCAGCACCACCGCTGAGAGTCAGTGCTTCTCCAGTAAAGGCAAAATCGCGAATTGATCACTTTGCAGTTCATATTATACATTTTAGGAGGTGTACAGCGTATTGTGACCAGCAAAGAAATTGGTACATACACAAGTTTATTAGGCTAATGTTGAACACTAAACACTGCCGTTAATAAAAGAGAATGGAGCGTGAGCTCAAAGCGCCGAGTAATAACGCGTCAGCTCAATAAAATACTACTTCCTTTCCATTAGGCTTGTTTGCTTGGCACCTTCACCTAGCGCCTACTCACGTTTCTCCATTGTCGGCCTTATTTTGGTTTTATAATGGCGTTGTAGTTGACAGTGGCGCTTATCGTTCAAATACAAACTTCAGCTCAATGTTGAATTAGTGCTTTCACCGTTAACATGCACATTTCATCACGACGGAAGAGGCGGTCTTTTCCACCCTCACTGTTTCTTCGGGATTGTTATACTTTTGAATATGTAGTAAGACGTTGCGCTCTTAGTCTCTCAGCACTCAACTTCTTTGGGCATTCGTTGGTTTTTGAAAGCTCCTAACTTATTAAATAACTTCAAAGAATGTCCAAAGAAGTGCATTCACTGCAAGTACAGGGTGCGTCATAAATATTGACGCATGGGAATTATGCTGTAAAAGGACAACATCCCGAAAACCACTATTTATGCATATCCAAAATCCAAAATAAAGGTCATGTCTCAGCGAATACAAAAAATCCACTCCTGCTCGGAGCGCGCTCTCTCCTGGTAAAAGCAGCCACGAAGATGTCAGTAGAGAATATCGCCGATGCGGCTCAACTGAAGTTCGTCCATTCTTCTTCCATATCATAAAAAGGGTGAGCTTTAGGAAAACGACACTCCTACGGGAAGTCTTACTCCCCAAGTATCACATGAAAGCATGTTCTTTTACGCAAGTCTTGTCTCGCCAGAGAAATGCATCTATGTTTTACGTTAGAAAATTTTTTCCTTTCCTTGTTTCTGTGCCCAGCAATCTTCTAAGGACACATTTTCTTGCTTTTCTTAATTCTCATCACAAGATGAATTCATAGATATTGGCAGGGCTTGGATGTTGTGCAAGAGACAAAAGTGGTACGGGCCCAGTTTCAAAAATCTACTTGAGGGACTTCAATTTGGCAGAGAATAGGCTTCCTTGTGAACCGAATTGCAATCTAGGGATGACATGACGGGGATATCTTAGAGAGCAAGAGCTGCGCTCTCATCCACAGAAGCTAGGCTGATCTATTCGAGATCTGGGACAAAGTCGACCTGAGTATCCTTTGCTGCGCAGAGGATACGCAATCCCTCGCCGTCTCTGTGATTGCTTCGCGAACAAGAGTGCATTTTATCTGATTGCCAAGACATGGGCTTTATTCTGTACATACCTATTTAGAATGATTTCTTTTCTTTGATTTTATACGGCTTCATTTTAGGTGCTTCAATAATTCTGATGCACCCTGTAGAACGCAGTTAGGCATCGAACATTTGGGAGCTTCCTGACGTTGGCAAGGACAGGTTGCCATTATTGAGTGAGTCCTGGCGCTCCTGTTCACTTATAGCAATCCCATCATTCGGGTTCACGTTAAAAACCATAATTCCTTACCGATATTTTCCACTCAGTATTCCGCTGTCCAATATATAACGTAAAGATATTTCTCTTTAGAATGTGCATGCCCTCGGCTTTAGCCGTTTGGACAACAAAAAGTGTCCAACGGTACTTGTTTGTAGTGTGTAGGCGTGTGTAATTGTGTCCAACGACGTGTTTAGACTTGTGTAACCAGGATAGGGCTTGATTTCCCTGCAGTTCGCAAACAATGCAGAACTTATTCATATTGCTGTTTTAGCTCTGAATTATCCACATAATACAACAAAGTTGTAGTTGCTGTACAACAATGGAATACACTTACAGTGGGTGTCAATAAAATCATGCTCTGCCATGATTATACATATCTGAACACGTCGTTGGACACTTTTTGTCGTCCAAACGGCGAAAGCCTGTTTTTCTTCAGCTCTTTACATCTATTAGGTTGTTGCAAAATTAATTTCCGAAAAATTACTTGCCATACGAGTTCAAAGTGTTGTAACTCGACTCAAACACAATTTTTCCATCAGTTCAGCAACCGTTCAATTTGGTAGATCCTCCCCGATTATTCAGCAAGCATTCTACAACAAAAACTGAAATCACAAGAATTCGCAAACTTTTGGAAGGCGATTTCAGCATGCTCTACATCAGCAATCTGCTTCTGTCGCAGGATCACATCTGGAGCACGGAAAAAGGACTTACAATAGTTTAATGGTCTGAGGAGTAAGGCCAATGAGTATGAGCCCTGATACCTTGCTGCATCAGTTTTGCCGGGTGAATTTTGGAATGTGAGACTTGACGTTACCCTGGAGCAGGGGAAAACCAGCTTCTGATCACCACTGTCGACCACATCTATGGAAGATTTGCGAAAATCAACTCGAAGTTACAATGAAAGGACTCTGCTGTCAATGACTGACTAGGTCGGAAAGGCTACAGTGGGACACACTCTTACAGCACACCCAAATTTCTGACACAAAGTCCCCGAGTGTGAGGATTTGATTTAGGAAAAATTAGAGATGGTTGGACGTGTCTAGGGATATAAATTCACGCTTCCTTCAATCGTACAAGAACCAAGCTCCATCTTTAGTTATTAATGATCAAGAAATGGGTGGTTTTTCAGGTGAAAAATTGAGTTAGAAAAAGTGTCACAGAGGGTGAGACATTGGTAGTCAGTCAGATCGTGGGGTATTCACTTCCTCAGCTTTCTTACCCTGCCGATTGAATTCAAATGTTCTTAAACCGTAGTGTGATAAATAGGGAGGGGGACCTTTCATACCAAAACTAATTAGCGAGACTCGTCTCGCACCTCGTTCGCACCTTGTTAAGGGCTACCAACCTTCCACATACCTATCCGGTGATTTTTGACTATACTGATCACTCGCAGGCTACTTGAACAATTCTTCGTCACCCTGCCAAATACTGACTCCTAGAATAACTCACCGTCACACTTCACTTAATTTAAGAGATTTTTTTGAAGTTTTCTTGTTTTGCTTGATTTGGTTGATGTACAAGCAAGCATTCCATGGAAAGCTCCTAACTCCATCTTCCCTTTTCACTCTAGTAGAGGAGAAAACTGTGAGATGGACCTAGAAATTGTTCTGAGCACTGGAAAAATATCTATAATATAAGTACCGCGCATCAGATGGAGAGTACTTTGACTGTCACTAGAGTCTGAACGCTTGAAAATTAGCAGGCCAGTTGTTGTAGCAAAATTCTAGCTACTTCCAGGTCTATGAAATGGCTAGTCGCACTCATTTAGGGATCAAGCTAATCAGAATCATCAATTTGGGTATATTTAAGAGGTAATCAGCTAGTTCTTAACAAGGTGCGAGCGAAGTGCGAGACGACCTCGTTAATTACTTTTCGTATGAATAGTCACCCACCCTGATAAATATCCACCCCTGCTCTCATTTTCCGGATGCTACGACCCGGTTTAGGTGCTATGGCTGTTCGCAACGCTTGTTCGTCAGGGACACAACCTGCTCAGACGTTCGAGCGTTTGGAGCGCCTGTGAACCCGCCCACTTTTGACCGATGCAGGCTTCCGGCAGGTAGCCGCGGGTGGAGCGGTAATACTTGCTGAAGGTGCGGATGGAGCAAGAAAAACCTGCTGTGAGCGCGTATGAGGCAGGGTAGATGCAGGTTAACCTGCACCCTGTTTTTTTTCCCCATTGCAACGTGGAAACCGAAATGTGTGTAAGTCGGAAGACGGTTCTGAAAGCTTAGTCTATTCGTCGCTGTGGCGGAGACTAGACAAGTCCTACGGAACTTGTCTGGCCAACTGAGGCCCGGTTGAAACTGTGGTCCAGTGTACCGTTTGGCCGGATCACTGCCAAGAGGTACCCGACCTAATTTGCGTCAGATGAGCTCAGCAACTGTGTGAGAGCTTGCGGCCAGCCGAATAGCGCCTGTAGCAAGACCGGCTCAGTCCATCGTTGCGCTGCTATAGGAACTGCATACCCACATATCAAAGATGGTGAGGTTATGCTCACGGGACGGTATTTCTGGGGCGAGGAGAGGGTGGCCTTTTAGGAATGGGTGTTATGAATGAGTGTCTCCACCTTCTAGGCACTTCTGCCCTCATGAAACTCAAGATGAATATATATCCAAGAGGACCAGAGATGACATGCGCCACATCTTTGTTGAAGCGCAGAGGAATGTTATCCGGTGTTCTAGAGCGAGAAGAAGGCCATTTGGACAATAAGGTGTAAATCTCATTCTTCGAAAACCAAGCTGAATCTTCCATTACTGGGAAACATTGAACATTAGGTATATCAGAGCACCGTTGCGAATGAAACGAGTGTACAAAAACATCGGCAAGGGGTTCTGCTCTATCATAGTCACTGCGCACAGCCCTACCATCTGCGTCAACTAGAACTCCCATTCCAGTCTTACGTTTGATTCTTGAGTTTAGAAATTTGTAGGACCCATTCCTGTCCTTAGACTCAACGATTTTCCGCTCAATGGACGAATTATACTCCTTCAGTTTTTTATCAAATCTGTCACTTAAAATCTTATACAACCCCCAATCCTCTGGACTATTACCACTCCTTACATCCTCCCAAGCTTTGGATTTCATCCGGAAAAGCGAATCAAGGTAACTAGGCAAATAACCTCTGGTAACTGGTAACCTAACCAATGGTACAAATGAGTCAATACAGTGAGTCATTATAGCTAACAACATTTCATACATTTCATCCACCGAGTTAACATTGTTGAATGAACCAAGCCAATCTACACTCTGCAGATATATAGAAAGCGATTGCGTCATAGTTAGCATTTTTGAAGTCACGTCTGAGAAGGTAACGTCTTTTTTTTCAAATTTCGAAGATTTTCCAAGACTCGGCTTCTTCATCTCTCCAATATTCAAATATTTGGCTAATCGGGGTGCTTATCGGCCAGGCCTTGCAGTGTAAAGTAAGCTCACCTCGGTAGAGGTTGAAATGGGAGGGATTTAGAGCAGGGCAGCAACAACCGCTCAGCTCTGCTATGGTGAGTTCCTGGCAGCCACCGACCCTATGCGTGAGTGGCGTGCGTGGCCCTAATTAGGTCGGGTACCTCTTGACTGTTTCCCCGTTTGGCCAGATGAGATGCGTGGGATGCGGTAGGGTGCGGACAGGAAAATCCGCCTCGCCGCAGATGTCCGGCTCGTCAAGCGCTGGCGCAGGGAGCACGAACCCATTTTTCCACTATTTAGGTAGTCACAGGTTGCTATAGAACATGACCTGCCTTAATCCTGCCATCCCTTAGCAGGATCATGGCAGGTCAAAAGCAGGATAAGGCGCAACTAACGGCGGAATAGGCGCGACAACTCTGCCCACTTTCGCTTTTGTCCTGCAGGTGTCATGCCGCGAGAAACGGCGTGGGCCGGCGCTCCAAACGCCCGAATGTCTGAGTGGTGTCACAACCATGGTTGGATTGGGCATCAAAATCGAAGGAAGAAAAATACGGGACCCAGGAAGGAAGAAAAATACGGGACCCAATAGCTCAGTGCCTGCTGGGAAGGCAATTCCAAGCCAAAACAAACGCAAAAATAGTGCATACCTCCGATGTAGAGTGATCGAGTTTGAAGTCATTAACCATAATCACCCGAAAATCGCGTTGGCTCATGATTTGTTCGCGACTTCATAAAAATTGTGAGGGAAGAGCTAGCCAGAATATTCAAGAAGCATCCGAAAGAGGAGGAGAAGCCCTACCAGATTGTTACATAAGTTGCGCAAAAGTTGCTCAAGGTTGGCAGAAGAGAAAAGTTTATTTGTGCATGGAAAAGGCGATTAATTTTGCAACAAACTGATGGATATCACCAGCTTTGTTGTCACTCGTTTTTTCTCCTCGTTCTTCTCAGAGGACCAGTTTGGGATCCCCTTGACATTTTGAGGGCAACTCATCAGCTCTCAGAAATGGGTTATGTTCCTTACACAAATTCAGTGAGCGAAATAACAGAACGGTTGCCATTGTACGTTCTTACCAATGTTCAACATCTATCTAACTGTTGTGGAAGCGATATCCATAACAGTATACATAGTGATGATGCTGGCGGTGAAAGCAAACCCAGTGATCACATCGCCATTTTCCACATTCATCATTGCAACAGGTGGGTCTTCATTGCATTTCTCTGAGTCAAGCACCATTCAGCTACGTCACACAGCTTATAGGTTACACCACAATGCAGTCGTTTGGTAGCTATTATGTTACTTGATTAAGGCCAATAACCATCCAATTAGCGCACGTATTGGTATTAAGTGGATATGGAACATTAAATGCGCTGCTCATAACAAAGAAAAACAACATATATAGCAGCTATGTGTGCAGAATTGGTCAACTACGAAGACGGGTTCCCGGCTAGTAGATCGAGTTTTTTTTGGCCTCCACTTGAAGACAAAGTACTACCACCAAGAACGTTTTCAAGACGTTTGAGATCTTTATGAACTTTCACAATCACTGGTTGCTCAAAATGAGGAAACCGTAATGAGACTTTGAATCCAAATATCCCAAATGATTTCTGCGGCAGAAGCTCCAGCAGGTGTTTTATCGATGTTTCGTATAGCAAAAGTTTTATTTCAGGTGTCGGTGATGTGATAGGCGTTCTTAGTAACATGGTTCTTCGAATTGTAATTGAAGAAAGGTGAGACTTCGAAACTGCTAACGAGTTTGGTAAGCGACATGCAACCAACTTTCTGACCACTCATTTTGCAAAGTTGCAAATGCACCTTAAAAGGCTGGAACACAGAAAATGAAGTGGTGAGATTCCCATACTGGGATCCATGAAGCGATAGCCGAGTAAGCCTATGATAGTCAACGTTACCGGTTATTGAGTAAACTACGTAATGCTCACAGTGCGCAAAAGTTGGTTTGCTAGCTTGATTTTGCCTGATTATGCGTCTTGAATCCTAATCCTGCAACGCAGTGCACATCTAGCTACTTCAATTTCTTTTCTCTCCTTTTTCCACTTCCAACTTCATTTTCGTTCGTAATTCCGTTTGTAGTTTAATTTCCTTTCAATTTTTTTCTCAGAGCCAGAGTTTGACGGAAGGGGTAAAAACATATGTGAAAGCCAAAGAAAGCAGAAAGAATTGTACACCTCTTGGGTACAATTGTAGTTGTTTTTTCTTTAAGTTTACTCCGATCAAATAAACCCTCTAGATTGGATACCACGTGGGCAACCACAGCATCTGTTGTTACTTATTTATCCGGAGCTATGTATATATCACACGAAATTGGTGTAACTTATATTTGTTTCCATCGCTATACGTCAGTTTCTCACCCACTGACAACCGTAAGTGCGAAAGTTTCTGCCTCGACATTCGAGCAGAGAAAAAAAACTCAGAGAGTACCTCAGCACACTCGTTCATTGTTTGCTTGTGGTTCTAGATCTGGCGGCGACGCAATGTTGCAGTCATGATAGCTTTGCAATATTGTGTTGCAATATTTTCACTTCCGCACCTATTTGGTCAACGGGTGCGTATCATCGAGCAAATAGATGGATGGACTTATAGAGGCTTCGAGTCGAAGTTAGACGTGGTTTGTTCCAACAAGATCTTAGATTTTGTAACTTTCTGGAGAACTGTAAAAATTCATTATTGATTACCTGTGTCATTTTCAGCTCTCTCGCCTGGTATATGTATTTTCTGGTGGGATATCAGCAGTTCTCAGTACCATCTTCTCTGTACTCACTATCAAAAAAGGCTCTGAAACTATCGGCGGCTTGAATTTCAGGAGTGCAGAAAAAGTAATATCGAGCCAATTTGGAGGAACTCTTATTGGCTCCTAGTCTCATTTTTTTCACTTCCAGCGAATTCTTATCTACACAACGTCAAACTGTATTATTTCATTGCTCATGTTCGGTCTGCAATCATTCCGTCTTTATGGGCAAATGGCAGTCCTCACTACGAGAGAAATTGTTAATGTGCCAACTATGCTGTCATGGTTTTATACGAATGTAAGTGAAACATCCGTTGCAGTTTATGGAATCTAGCTAAGTGAAATCGTTATTGGGAAAGCCTTGTCTCTTTCAAGTAGAGTTTAAATGTATTATAAACTCCGTAATGGGAATATCTACGCCATTTTCTGTGTATTTCCATTATATTTGTTTAGGTGGTACTTGCCTACCGAAGGCCTGACGCTGCGACTTAGACATGTTTGTTGGCCTTCAAGTGGAGTGAAGCCCAGTCATAGTTTTTGGTCACCAAAGTTTTTCTGGTGCCACATCTTTTGAACCAACCGGAAAAATTGTTCGTAGACTAGGCACAACCATGATTCGAGGTTACCGTTTAGGGGAATTTAAGCATCGGCTAACGTGTAGGCTACGGACGAGTGAATGTGACTTCGCACCCTTGATGGATACGGGTTTGCTAGCCTACATCAGCCTACATCTTACAAAGCCCACAGCAGCCTACATCTTACAATGTTGCACTAGCGAATTGAGAATGAGGGGATGTTTTGGTAGCCAAGAACGCATAACAGTGCATAACAATGACTGCTCTTACGAACTCCGTGCGTACAGACCGGAATTCGTAAGAGCAGCCATTATCCGGATCCAATTTTCTCACAGAGGAACATTACGCGTATCGGACCTCATGGAAGCCTCCATCAATGCTGCTTACGAAGAATCATGAGAATACGCTATGTTGATGACGTAACCAATGAAGAAGTGCTAAGACGCGGCCATAACATCAATCTGTTTGTTGTCAGTGCGCGCCGATTTCGGCTTGCTGGCCACATTCTGCGGATGCCGCAACAGAGAATTCCTCATGGTGCTTCATCCAAGATTCCTCCAGCAGGCAAAGAACCAAGAGGCCGCCGCTGGAACACATGGCGGCGATCGTTCGCCAATGATCTTACATCAGTGGGTATTTGTTCAGAAGAAGGCGAAGCATTAGTGGAAGGCAGGCAGCGGTGGAGAGCGTTCGCCGCCCGATGTGCTTAGAGAGACTTAGTTCCTCCTGTGCTTAACATTCTAAGTAAATAATTCAATTCTAGCGGCGGAGATAGTACTGAATGAACACAGCTCAGACACTCAAACCGGGCGAGCGCTCCGCATTCAGGGCTGATCGTGCGAGCTCTGCACCTAATTTTGTGGGCGGAGCCTCTCACCGTGCGAGCGCTGCACCCCACTTCTTGCAAATGATACGGGAGTAGTGGAATATACTTTATCTCTTTTTCACATTTCTGGGATCGGCGGCTTATCGGGCAGGCCTACTTTGAGTCCAATCGACGACAGCAGCTACGAAGATGGGTTTTCCATTTATAGTCCCCTCTGTGCAATTGTAACGCTGATTTTTGCATTGTTATTGAATTTGCCTTCTTTTATCACTTCTAACTTAACTTCTCACCTTGAGGTGTTGGGAGTTGGGAGTGAACGAAAGTATCAAGTATTGTATGTGATTCTCCTCAGAACTTCATTCTAAGTCCAGCTGATATCTGCGCACCATCTATTTTTTAATCGGACATAACATCCTTGTTTCTACGTTTCCAACAGTTTCTCAGCCATTTTCACATGCACTCCTACGATGTCAACGCCACCCAGTCCTCAGTAGCGGCGGGTCGTTTAGGCTCATCCAAGAAAAGAGGCGTGACTAGTGATGGCCTATAGGAACACAGGTGCTACGATGCTTCTGCTGACAGCTACACCGACTCACCTAGAGGATGTGAATATTGCGACTACTTCTACAAACTAATAGAATTACTGCTACGGAGCTCTCAAAACAAAACTGTCATCTAAAGGGTCAATTTGAAAGAAAAAAGGTTCGAAAAACTTGAATAAATCAAAGGGAAGTAATATACTTTTGGATCGGGACCAAATATGCTGGCAAAGATGTACACACTCAGCCCAGCAAGTAGCTTTCCATGGGGAAATTTTGGAGGGTTTTAAGAATTCCAGTTCAAGAATTACACCCCTCTGCATGAGCCTTGCTGGCTGTCAGCGCGCCAAAGAAGGGGCGTGGCTAAGGGTACACCCTCGGCCACGCATTCTGGCTGAGCCTAAACGCGCCCTCCGTGCTCAGTGACAGTGACAGTGGTAACCTGTCTAACAACTACGCTAAGCTTTCTTTTGGAGTTAGACGCGATGTTGTTAGTTGATGGAAAACCCATCTTCGAGCTACTGTCTTTTGTGGCAAATTCACACCATTTTCGGGAGAACTTTTCTCTGGAAGTATGAGCCGGCCATTCTCGAAACTACTTTCCTCAGTGACGAATCCGATCTACGTTTGCGAACATACATGTGAACTCGTTTTGTTCGAATTAAATTAATTGATTAATTTAGTTTAAGCATTTAAGTTCCAGCGCATCTTTCCAATACCAACATGTTCTTAGAGCACCTGCGCAATGCACGTTTCGAACGAGAGTGCGTGATAGAGTCGTTCGATGTTACCTCTCTATACACCAATGTTTCCAATAGCGCCGCGTTGCAAGCAGTATTCGAGCTTCTTACAGAACATCAAGGGTCGGTTAACATGTTTGGGTTTTCAGTTGGGCAGGTCATGACACTTGTCAGTGAGTGCTTAAACTGGGAAGTTTTTCGCTGGGCTGAACAATACTACCGACAGGTTAGAGGGTTAGCTAGGGGGCAAAGACTAGCACCCTCCTTAGCCATAGCATTCATGTCCAAGGTGGAGAGCCCTGTGTTAGAGCGCAAACCTACCCTTTACTGTCGCTACATATACGATTGCTACATTGTATGTCCTACTCAGGCAGAAATGGACACATGCTTCAATCTTCTAAACCAGCAATCACAGTATATTTAATTCACCAGGAAAAAACCCACAGAAAACTGGCTGCCTTTCTTAAATGAACAGGTGTATTTGTCCAAAGGGGAGTGGAAAACTAAGTGGTATCGCAAGCTCAGTAACAAAAACATTTTGGTTCATTACCGTTTTGCGCACCCCTGGAAAACTAAGAAAGCCGTCATAACCAACATGTTTAGGACAGCTCAAAACGCAGCATCAGACGTCCAAGAACGTATGGTTTCAGTTAACCTGGCCCCGCAGGTTGCGCAATCCAATGGTTACCCTTGCAGCACTTACCCACAGCGCCATCATCAACTCGCGCAGCGAAAGCCTTTGCATAGGGATGACAGCGCCAAGATCCCCTTTTGCCTCCAGTTCATCACAGACGAGATGAGCAACGAGGTGCGCACATGTTTACGCAGGGTGGGACTTCAAGACTCTGTACGAGTTGTAGATATCCCACCCAGAACCCTCAAAGAAACCGGGCTTACGACCGCCTCTGCAAAACACCAAATTGTGTAATTTGTTGTTCGGGCAGGGAAGGAGACTGTACTGCCTCGGGAGTAATTTACCTTATAACTTGTAGTACTTGTGGGGAGCAGTATATTGGGGAAACTGGGCTGTTTGTCCGTATTAAAGAACATCTAGAGAGTCTCAATAAATCCAAACTTTCCACGCCACTAGGAACTCACCGTGTATTACGTCACAACAACGCTCTGTTCGAGGTAAAGGTCACGATCTTGTCGAGGGAACCCGAAACTCTGGCTCGCAAAACGTTGGAAGCATTTTGGATTACTTCCAAAAACCCAAAAATGAACAGAAAGGAGGAGTGCATTGCTATAACAAACGAGCTCGCGCTGTACCAGAACCTATGCGGGTTTTGACCTACGTTGGCGGGTCTGTAAGACACTTAAATACCTTAAGCGTCACAGTTTTATCACTAGGGGGTCCGTTATTCCATCGGCATTGCGGCTGTCAAGGTGAGCATCACGGTTACCTTCTCCTCTGGTATTGTTTTGGTCCTATATTGCTTGTTGGATTAGGTCCTGTTGATGTGATGAGGTGTTTGAGGGGTAAATCATACTTGTCTTTGACTTTTCCAGGCTTTGACGAAGGCGACTGCGCCGAAACGTTAGCCGTTCAATAAAAAGATCAGTACAAATCTTGGCCACTGCTCAAATAGATCACAAAACACGGACTAGTTTAATTTAATTGTCTCCCTAAATCCATCTTTAAGTCTAAAGTCTTAGGGCTACGTCCCGGACCCGATTTACCCTCATCAGCATAAGTGAAGGTTCCCTATCTGGACACCATCGAATGTAATGATGGGCTGAGATACTTTATCGGACTTCTGGCGGCGATTTAATCGGGCCTGTGTTATTTTGCGAATCGCTCATCGTTTTACATTGCGCTAGGGCTGTGTCATTCAAGGGAAAGGATTTGATGAGGGATTGGAAGAAACAATAGAAAAAGACAACGGAATAAGAAGCATTACGTTCGCACTTGCACCGCCCGAGCGCATGTCGAGTGTGGGCCGTACTGTCACCGCAGATCGCTGGCAGGGGGTGGTGGAGCGCTCATGAGGTTTAAAGTGTTTCACGAGTCGCAAATAGTTCTCATTATATACATGACCGATCCAAAGCAGTGACTCAAGAAACATGGAAAACCGAGTGAGCGCTCCCCACAATTCTGCGAGCGCTCAGCAATGACCGTGCGAGCGCTCTTCAATGACCGCACCACAAACGCTAACGGTGAGCGCTCAAACGGTCATCGCAAGGCGCTCGGCCGGTAACATGTCTGAGACCGTACCATCCGCGCTGGCGAGGATTGCCCGGACGATCATTGCAGAGCGCTCGCACGGTGTCTGAGAGGTTAACATATGGAGCAGAGTATCGTCATAGAGCTGAAACACTACTTCCCCTTCCAGCAGTATTACACACGTTCGTCATTTCTGAAGCGGTTGGAAGTTTTAAGGGGACGGGTAGCTGGCCCGCCGCCCAACCCCCCCTGCTTCCTCATCCGGTCCTGGAACCGGCCATGGCGGAGATAGTATTGAATGAACACAGGTTGACATGTGGAACAGAGCATGATATGGCAATTACTGTACTGGTACAACTGAGTAAATACGAATGGGAAAACCACGCTCACAGTGGCTGACAAGTGGTACTCATGCAAACGTTAGTACCGTTGATTTTGAAAATCGGTCACATTAAAAGAATCAGTGTCAAAATGGGGAATTATACTTCTCGCCTAGCTGTCGATATAATTCAGCCCACCCAATCTTTTGGTTCTTTCAAAGAGGTTACGAAACGTGTGCTCTCCCATGAAACTGTTCGCATCATGCACCAAGCAAGTAGAGAGCAGAGCCCATTCTCTTTTGCAAATGCTACGTTCATCTGATTGCGTTTATTTGGACGTATCTACCGTATTTATAGTTTTTGAACAGTTGACACATTTCGGATTTCTGAATGATAACATCTCACAGGTAGCATGACTGTCCAAGTTGAAATGAGCTTAAGCGTAGAATATCGCGCTGCGATCCATAGCTTTCGTTTTGTATGCCACATATCGGAGTTCCACCTTTTACGGGTCCCTCAAGAACATGTTCAACTTGGAGCGTCAGGCCGACAGTGAACGTGTGTCACCTGAACCCCTAGACTAGGATTGATGAAATGTCAACTACGCGAACAAACGATGACTAGCGTGATTGGTTATCCTAGAGCCTACGTGATGTTAAGAGATTCATGATGTGGAAGTTCGTTTGCTACCCTCTCTGGTTTTGCTTGATTATGTGAGCATGAGTTTCAACCCTGGAGGCCGCAAAAGCATACAAAGAATTTTTGTGCACGAGCAATTTCCTTCAACGCTTTCTGAAAGTAATCAAGTTTGCAGTTCTTCTACATAGCTGATGTGCAAATGCTCATGAATGGTTATCTGATGTTGTTCTTGTGTACAGACATAGCTGATAGTTTCTTGTCAAAGTATCTTCGATCAAAGACTCACGTAAACGTTATTTCTCGGTCGAACATAAGGTGTTTGAAATCATCTACTGACTAGTGAGTGAGAAAACCATGGTTTTTTATTTTATATCTCTTTTCACGAATATTTCTGCTGCAATGATCTATTTTTAAAGAAATGTTCAATTATTTCAAGGTTTGTCGGACTGCAACGTCTTTACATTCGTTTGCTTTTGTACTACCCTTCTCAGCTAATCTTATTGTTGTTTGCTTTGCTGATCTTCGCTGACATTGCTGATCTTCTCGGTTCGGAATATGAGTATGTATTCTGAATTTTGTTTTGGGCTCACATCCATTTGTATAAGCATACTGCCAAGATGGCCCGCCCACAAATCTCTGCCATGTTTGCTTTTTGATTCGACATATTCAAAGAGTTTCGGGTCATATTTGTTCCAGTAGAGTGGATTTCTACTCATCGGAATACCGGAACGAAAAGACTCGAAGAGTTCCGAGTTGAGCAGATGAAGTAGGCGACGATGATCGAAAGATTTATCAGATGGACCTCCTAGAGATATCCGTCATCACATCGTTTATACTTGCCATTTAATGGTGTGCTTGTGCGCAGCTAATTTCTATCACATTACCTACAAAATTTGAGCTTATCTTCTATCTCAAGCTGAGCTGTTTGGTCATGCCTCACAGAATTGTGATAAAGCACATGAGCAATAAAATTGTTTTTCCATGTGATTGCTTCATTTTCATTAGTGAATCTCTGGATCCTCCAGCATCGTTTAGCTCACTGCATCCCAATATCTTGTCGATATATGTACCATTTTTTTGGGGTTAATTATTCATGATGCGAGGACAATAAACCACATAGCAGTGAGGTCTACCCTCGATAGTGTGTACATTGTGCGACGACGTTATTTTTGCTTGCATTTCTCTTCAATGCATTCGCCTTAACAAGTTCGCGGCAGAGTCAACTTGAGCGCACAGCCACTGATACATACATGCTTTTGGGCGCTTGGATCCGACAGATCGCTCACTTGGCCCCCATTTGGCAGCACTTTTTTTCTCTCCTTATAAACGCTAGCTTCTTTCATGGAAATTTCCTTTTGGTCATGATTTTCCAAAGTTACTTTCATATGGACGTCCCACAAAGATATGACATTAATAAAGTCTGTTCAAGCAGTCATTCACGTTCTCGTTTCAAGGGTGCGTTTGGCGCGGTGATAAGATACGCACTGCCGCATATATTAGGGTGGTAAGAAAGAAAGAGGATTTTTTGAAAGCCCCAGAACTTTCGGTTATTGATCGGTACGCATGATCTATTATGTGATAGTTGTAGGCATTTCTGAAACCTCTCCATAATAGTTATATTAGGGTGTAAAACTATAGATGCGCGCTGACTTTTACCGTTTCAAAGAACCTATTAGTAAGAATGTTTAGCCTCGCATTTGTAACCTTAAAGGCAGCAAGAGCCGAAATCCTCGACCCCGAGCTGAGGTGCGCGTAGTGAAGTGCAGACTCAGCACACCATAAATGTGAAAAGAACACAGACAAACTGCGATGTCGGGTGTGCGCATCCCGCCACGAAACCCTGTGAATTGAACGCATTTCGTACTGCCTTCTCGCCAAACCATGCACCGGAATGGCTCTAGCGCCGAGGAAAACTCGTACCGTCGCGAACTCGGCCAAGCGTGTTCGCGACGACAGTTCCAGATTCTCTGCAGGTAAGCCATCATAGTCTGTGTTCGTTTCACATCTATGATGTGCTAAGTCTGTACTTCACCACCCACACCTCTGCTCGGAGTCGAGAATTTCGGCTCTTGCTGCCTATAAGAAAGGACATTTCGTGATGAGTATAAAGGTAGGCAAATTCCTTGGGATTTCTCAACTACTGCTGTGGAAAGGATTTTCGAGGATGGCGGATCAAAAATATGGAATTGGATTTTGTCTGTTGTATGACTTTAAACAAGAGAAAACAGCAGCGGAATCGTATCGGAGCTCGTGCGAAGCTTTCAGGAAGAATGTTATCAGTGAGAGTCAGTGCCGAAGGTGGTTCCAACGGTTCCGAAGTGGAGATGAAACCCTTGAAAATGAACCACATGCTCGAGGACGTTCTGCGGTAAACGATGAAGCTTTGAAAGAACCAGTGGAGTCAGATCCTCGGCAAACCATACGTGAACTCGCTCTCAAGTTTGAATGCAGCCATATGACCATCAAGAATCACTTGAATGCTATTGGAAAGCGGAGCCGATGCGGGAATTGGATGCCCCACTTGCTCACCGCAGACAATTTGGGCGTGCGGGTTGCCATCACCCAAATTTTGCTCCGCCGTTCCAAAACTGCTAGCTTTTTCGGGACAGTATTAACGTCGGATGAAAAATGGGTACTGTTCGATAATACATGCAGGAGACCGCAGTGGATCAACAAAGGGGAGCAGCCCAGCCTGACCCCGGAACCCGACGAAGTCCGAAATATTCTGGCTGCTTGCAATGCACCCAATTGTGCACATTCCGGAGAACAGGTTTTAGAATTTTCTTCTGTCTTGCGGAATAAGGTAACTTGAGGATCCCATGAGTGATAAAGATGCTACAGTGTTCCTCAAATATCGCCGCGTCTATGAGGATTCATGCCGCCTTGAGATTGATGAGATGGCTTTTGCCAAGCCGCAATGAACTTTATGAGATAGCACCGAAGTGGGTCACTGGAACCTGGCACTATAAAAACTGGCTAGTTCAGTGTGATTTGGATTTTGAAAAAGCCAAACAAATTATTTTCAAGGAAAAACTCTAGGCGATTGGGAAACTCGTGCGTGGAGCAAGGGCGAAAACACAATTGTGCTAGTGACTAGCACTCCTCATTTCGAGTAGTCCTGTTTTGATAATTCCAAAGCGGCATGAATTGCCACGTATACGACAATATTCTCGGAAGACTGGAGAATCTTTGTCACCCATGGGATCTCCAAAGTATCTTCCTTCGCGAGAGAGAAAAAATTCCAAGTTCTGTTTTCCAGGATGTGCACAATTGGCTGCATGACAACCATCCGGGATAATTTGGAATTCCGGGGGAGCAATGAACTGCTTTGAAACCGAACACCCACAACTAAACTTGTAGAACCGTCAGCAGAAGCTTTCCTCCTTGAACAGAGCTGATGGAAGGAACCAGATGACGTAAACATACACAGAGGATCACTGGCTGAACTCACATAGTCTTCGCAGATATCAACCAGTGGTCGCGCATGCACATTTTTTTCCTAGCATATACGGATTGATTCCGCTGCAAAGAACCAATTAT
Source organism: Ancylostoma caninum (assembly GCA_037903475.1). NCBI lineage: Eukaryota > Metazoa > Nematoda > Chromadorea > Rhabditida > Ancylostomatidae > Ancylostoma > Ancylostoma caninum. Next base: position 164,547 of record JBAJFG010000617.1, read on the forward strand.
TGGTCACATCCCAACGATAAACGGCATTTCGCGAGATTTTGCGGATGATGCCGAACTACAGATTTCAACTTCTGCGAGTAAAATTTCTCCTGAAAAACAAAGAGTTGATAGAATAGGGAGCTTTCAACTCAGTCCTATCTCTTATGAGTATCTGCAACTCTCCTAAGAATTTGAACCTCTAAGCTCTGCTTTAAAAGGAGTTGTAGACGAAAAACGAAAAGTTGCAATCTTTTTGCTCGCTACTTTATATGTATATCTCACGAAATTGCCAACATGTATGTGTGTCTCAATCGTTACATCATGGTTTGTGTCATCGTTTCACATTTGTGATGTGTGTGACATCTGTACCTCACCACCCGCGCCTCAGCTCCAAGTCGAGGATTTCGGCTGGGGCTGCCTTTAAGTATTGTTCAGCTCTTTCTCTGTGTGTTTACCTGCTTCTGTCGGTATTGGGCTTGATGTAAATGTAAAAAGCTTCATTTGTAATCCCTTTTTACATGTCATCCTCCTCATTCCTAGCCTTCCTTTACGTCCGTGCGGTGTTTTGCGTTGTATTTTGATCTCCTTTTTGTGCCCTTTCCTAATGGCCATGTTTAAATGTGAAGTTCCCATGTACCTTGATCTGGTACCTCTAGCTGCGTGCCTTGCAGCGTGCGAAACTCCTCTGCTTGTCTGGCGGACCCTCGCGCAGCTGCACTTTCTCGCCGCGCCCTAGCCGGGCATTCCCAGGGCGCCGCACTATATAAGGCCTCGCCACTAACTTAAAAGGCTCCAAATCTCAAGTTGGCTGCTTGTTCGATCGGATCATCGAGGCTAAGGACGAGAGTGCGATCAGTGGACGTGCACGCAACAGAGCTGAGCGACGGACGGATAGGATCTGGTACATCTCAAGCGGTGTACCCCTCTTCAGGCCTTACTCTGACGGACCGTAGCTGTACGGCCTTGAATCCTTATCCTTGCGGTAGCGCAAGCCCCGGCGGATATCGCCTTTTAGGAGGACTCTCCAACCTAGCCTGCACCGAGCCAATAGCCGTGTAGGAGAGGGAGTAGTTATCTTTTATTCCATCTAAAGTGGCTACGTCATCGTAGCCCTGAGTTCTCCTAGTATAGCCGGGGGGAGTTGCGCAGCGTTAGCGTAGGCGTAGGCGTAAGCGTAGCCGTAGCGTTAGCGCATCCGCGTCAGAGTCCGTTAGGCGTTGGGGAAATTCCCACGCCACTTATTTTGCTCAGTTCTTGCCCTCAGGTCATTACCTCAGGGCCGGCGCACACCTGTGCCTCAGTGTAAATAGAGTGTAAATAGTTGAATTATTTATTCCTATTTAATCCACCTATTTATTCACTTATCGTGTACATTTATTTGTTCCTGTTTTATCCACTTATTATATTTCGTTCTCTATCCTATATTTAATCCTCACTATCCATCGCACGCATCCCTTGAAGTTTAGTAGCTTAGTTTTAAAGCGCTAATAAAAGCTTTAAATTAACTGGTGTGGTCCATTGGGTATTCGAACGGTTTAAGCCGCGATTACCTTGCAACTTTTTATTGCTGTCATAACATTTGGGCTCGTTGTGTTTAAGTGGAGTTCGAAACTCCGGTTTCCTTGCAAATCCCTCTGTTTTCCAGGCTGTGTCCAGAAGTCAAGCAGTCTGGTAGGATCCGTGACTTGAGAAGCCGTCTTCTCCATCGTATTCGGTGTCGAGCGAGCGACTCCTCTAACAGGGTAAGTTTAAAAGGCTCACCATGGAGCGGATTACGCTGCAGAGCGGAGATGCTCGGGACCCGGATGTCGGGAATAGTGGCGGCTTTCGCCAAAGAAGGGGAACTCCCCGAAGGGCGGAGGTTGTCACTCCTGCCGGTAGTGAAGGATCCCCCGGGCGCGCTCTCGCCCCGGGCAAGCTGAGAAGAGGACGACGGAATCGTAGGACCCATAAACCCCCTGGGGCTGGGGAACCCTTGTCCTCGTCATCTTCTGGCACTACTCGGGCCGCGGGTCTTTCCACCGACAGGCGACCGGGTGGGGAGGCGCAAGCCACTCACTCCGGTCTGGTTTCGAGTGGGACTGGGGGTAGCTCCTCATCTTTTAACCTCACATCATTGCCGGGATCATCACGGGGTTCCCGTTTACCCAACCAAAATCAAACTTTTAACCGGGCACGGGGCTCCAAAAGGGGACGTTACCCACGGACCACTGGGAACTTGTCAGCAGGGTCTCAGGCTAGAACTCCTAACCGGGACAATCCTTATCTGACACTTCCTGGTTTATTGTCTCATAACTTTTGATGGTGCACCTATGTGGTGTATTCAGTGAAATAAATGGATAAATTCTTCATTTTTCCACAGAAGTTCACATTTTCTGAGGTATCTCAGTTGCTGAGCTTCGTGCAATGACCAATTTTCGCGGAACTTCCCTCTGCACCTAGAAATCCGCTTGGCCTCAACTACGAAACTAGTCTATAATAGGCACATTTTTGAGTGTAGCCATTTGTTGCTCGAATACACTCGCTGTGTTTCCATAGAAAAATGGCAGAGCAGGTAACCAACTTCGACACACCAGGAAGAACATGAAAATGGCAAAAATATGGCTGACAGAGAGGAAGTGGGAAAAGTCTTCATACCATGTGGACAAGCATAGTAGACACCTTGCGTATAAGCAATCATCATTTTTTCGCAACCTGACTATTTCTTTGCGAATTTGTGTCATGATGGAATTTCTGTACAACGTGCTGTGAAGCAGTTTTTGAAGATTCTAAGAGGATTACGCCGAAGCAACAGTTATGCAAGTTCGTTTTTCGCTAGGTAGACACAATAGTTTCCGCACAGGTCCCAATGCAACCCCCTTATGCATGCTGTGCTGCCTGGAAGATTAGCTTGTAGTACCCACACACTTCCTCTTGTCACGGCAATGGGCACTACTCTTAGAAGGAAAAATATCTGCGCATATTTGCTGGAGGAGCAATAGCTTCCCAACGAAGCGCTCGGAGATGAGATATATTGATACGGCATCCATAGCAGCCCGTAGTGTAATTGAAGCGCAGAAATGTCCATACAGATGTTGTCCCCGATGTGCTGCTGTTCCGTTATCTTAATAACGCTGAGTAGCAGACATTCATTCTCTTTTCAACAATGTTCGTGCTCAATACGTTTTCATAATGGCACCAGTTAGGCTTTTCGCCTCCTAGCTTCCGTTCATTATTCATGAGTCGAAAAGGTTTAGTTTTGATTGATATATTAGGTTGTTGCAAAATCGATGTCGGATTTTCGAACCATGACTTTTGGTCTCATGAATATCATGTATGGAGATATTCTGAGAACATATTTTGAATGTACCTTAAAGCTTATTTCTTGCTCTATCTCATACTGCATTCCGTTTCATTTCTATCTGCTCTTTGTGGTTCTTTGGTGGGTGAATCCAAATGTTGTCAAGTGCTGAAATTAGGCTGATTCTACTCCACGAATTCAAACTCGGTAACAACGCAACGGCAGCAACCCGCAATATCATCAAAGCGTGGGGAGAGGAAACTGTCAACGAATGCACCGCGCAGCGTTAGTTCAAAAAGTTCAGTTCAGGAGACACGAGTATGAAAACTCAGCCAGGTTACGGGCGCAAGTCAGATGTCGATGATGGCGTTCTGAAGTCCCTAGTAGAAGCCAATTCCAGTAGAACCATTCGTGATCTCGCAGATGAACTTGGCATACATTATGCCACTGTCAGTCGCCACCTTCAAGAAATGGGAAAGGTAAAAAAGTTGGACAAGTGGGTCCCACACGTATTAAGCGACAGGCAAAGGAATGAACGTTATACCATCTGTTCAAATCTGATTTTGCGCAACAACGCGGAGCTGTTTTTGGGGAGGATTGTCACCTGCGATGAAAAATGGATACTCTATGACAATCGTCGCCGCCCTGCACATTGGTTGGACAGGTGTGAAGCTCCCAAGCACTTCCCTGAGCCGGCTTTGCGGCAGAAAAAGGTTATGGTAACTGTATGGTGGAATTCCGTTGGCGTGATCCACTGCTTCTTCTTGGTACCTGGCCAGAGTATCACTGCTGACTCGTACTGCCACGAAATTGAAGAAATGCACAAGAAACTCGCCAAAATGTGCCCATCTTTGGTAAACAGGAAAGGTGTGCTGCTATTGCACGACAACGCTCGGCCGCACATCGCACATCAGACGATCCAGAAATTGGCACAGTTGGAGATAGAAGCTCTTCCTCATCCACCTTGTTCATCGGACCTCTCGTCTACAGATTACCACCTGTTCAAGCACCTGGGCCTTTATCTTAGGGGGAAAATTTTTCGTGACAGCACTGATGCTCAAAACGCATTCATAGACCTCATCGGCTCAAGAAAACCCGCCTTCTTCGCTGATGGGATCGGCAAGCTAGCACAAAGATGCAAAAGTGTGTTGATTCGAATGGTGACTACTTTGACTAATAAAGTTCTGTTTGAGCTGAGTTATGATCAATCAAATTCAACGATGGAAATCCGACATCGATTTTGCAACAACCTGATACATTTTAAATTCATTGTTGGAGCGTGAACGTACTTTTCACAAAGCGGCATTACTTTCAAATGAAGAAGGTGCAGTTGAAAAAAAAACAAAGGGACAAGGATCCAAGGACTGGGTGCACGAAGAGTTGCTGTCTATTGTTCTGCCCACGGCCTCCCCGTTAACGGGACAAATGCCATTCATTTCTTACCTTAGGACTACGTCAAATGAGACCATTCCATTGTTTACTATGCCCTTGTGAAAATTCATGAGCAATGTCTTAGCACAATCCTTTGTAAACAATCCAGTGAGCTTGCTTGTCGCCTTCTACAACTTCTCCTTTTCTGCTAGCTTGAAGGCCCTCTGGCGGATTTCTGAACGTTCTAGGGATGTTTAAAGCTTCTCGCTCTTTCAGAGACGACCAGTTTTCCCAGCAATTTTCCCTCTCTCAACTGGAATACATATACTTTCTATGTGCCACCCATGTAAAACTTGTGTAACTTGCAACACTTATAGATCTAAGTTTTATTTCTTCTACAAATCGCTTCAAGAGCCAAAATGTTAGCCCTAAAATCCTTTCTACATCAATTTTAGGACAAATAACGGGAACAAGACGGAGATTTTCCATGGTGAGCAGCAGCAAAATACAGGGAGCATTTTATGTATCAATTACATGCAATTTACGTGCATTCAAATCGCTGTCAAATCTAGATCCAGTTGTTGTTTTCGATGAATTTGCCAATATGATCTCCGAGTTGCCGAATTTGTCATGTTCCATTACATAAATAGGCGGACACTGATGTTTCCTTGCATGGCGTACATGTAAAGGCTACAGGTGCTTATTGTAACCACATGGCTGTTGTCCTACTCCAAAAAAGTAAGCCGAATGATGAAGATTAAAAATAGTCCTTTCACCCGCAAACGATTCCTGAAGCTAAGTACAACTCTTTTACTCTTTCCATAGTTTTATCCTGCTTTCCAGGAGCAACTCTACGATAAAGTATAGGTGACATTGAAGTGGAAGACCTCTTTTCAATTATAGTAAGAACATTTTGTTCTCTCTGATAGATACTTGCAAAATAACGCCTTCCGCGGAATGAGGGTACCCCTCGGTGAGCCCCAAATGAGAAAGTTGATTCCTATTTCGTATCTATTTGTCAAAAAAAGTTGGGCAAGTCGTTGGCCGACGTCTCGGTGACGACTGGCGGCGACCTGCCCGTGAATATTCGATTTCGTGTTCATCCGCACTGGCTACGAAGACAAATTGCGTGTTTTCCGGCTTGATGCATCGCCCTGTGCCGTCCCTTGACTGACATAAGCGTTGTCCTTCCTAATATTCTGGAAACTCTCTGCCAATAGCTTCGGATTTTTTCCTTAAATGAATTTCCCATATAAATTCCTCACAGATACGATGGAAACATTGTGAAAATTATTTATTTTTGCGCACTCGAGATGAGCAAAAGGGCTTTTCGTAGATCCATAGAGGTTTCGAGTTGTTCGTGCTCAAGAGGTAGTAACCCACGTTTTCTAGTCTCTCATTTTCGGCGAGTCCTCGTTATTTTGGTCAATCGAAAGACTCTTCCACTTGTAGGTGTAGCTGCCACGGAAAACAGGGCGTGATCTAATTAAAACCTATTTTCCTGTCGTAAAAACCTCATCAGCCGTCGTGTTTTGCTCATTTCCACCATAGTAAAATTCAAATTCTGTCACAGCAACCGCTTTCCGATGCTGTGAGGTTGACAGAACTTTTCGTTTGAGTATTTGATCCATGATTTCAAGTATTCGCTTTATGTTTCTTTTCGTCCAGGGTCAAAAAATTTCCGGTAATTCCCTATATCTTTACGATTCGCTGTGATTCAGTATATAAAGTCTGTCCCAAATTTCGCAATACAAAGGTGCTTAGAGAATGAAGTGAGTGAATGTTTCATGAAATTTCTTTTGATACATAGAATCTTGAACACAGCTGCATCTGCTAAATTTACATCTATTTCTTGCAGCGATTTATGCCATCTCCATCCCCAATTGAATCTCGGGATTGGTTTCTTCTCAGTTCCCCTAAATAATAGCTGCTCAATCCAATCTAACGGTTTTGGTGACCAAATCTCAGGTTGGATTCCATATTTATTCTCATTCAAAATGCTCTCCGCATTTGGTTCACTTTTAAACAAATTTTGTGCTACCTACCTCTTTGCAATCCTTCAAGAATTATCGGTGTGCTCAACGACTTCTCTCCAGCAATTTCCAAGCGTTTCCTTTGCAAGTGTATTTTTTAAAACAAAATCACATTCTTCTTGTTGTCGCACTTCCTTTGTAAGATGTCCATATGGGTAATATCCCGCCCCTCCTCCACCCCTTCCCCTCCGCCCCGAAATTCTACGTTCCCAAAAGAAGTTATAGAGTAAAAGAATGTTATAAGCATCTCTTGACGAGTTTCTCCTTTTTTGGCAAATAAAAGTGCTGTTCTGCTTGTAATAGGAAACTTCGAGGAAATCTGATACTCTATTGTCGTATGAGCCTGCAAACTCCATCAAGAAAAAGCCGATAAACAGCGAAGAAAAGATGAAGCGGTGTAGAATTGCATTTGAAAGCCCATTTAATAATTGTCAAGCGTTGGTGTGGATAATTTAAGGGGAGAAAACGCTTCCGGAGTTACGTCGCAGCACTGCTTCCGTGCATCTATCTCTAGCGAGTTCTACAGAAAAATTAGATGAAATATATTCATTTTTTTCCGGAAAAGCAGACGCCAGTGATGCATCTACCATTTAAAAGTTTTTCTACGCTTCTGGGCGAGGGAATTCTGAAGCAGGAACGCGACTTCAAAGAGAACTTCTTGGAAAAGATCGCGTCAAAACTCAACGGATATTCAGTGGATCTAGCAGAGTCATTAGCGTATTGGATTTCCTCAAAGTTTCTGGTTACAATTACACAAGCAGCATTTCTTGCTGCACATCCGAGAAGCAATATGGATTACTTCGCTAACTTATTACTGATAATAATGTTGTCCGATCAATGATTTGTCGCTCATCTACTCTATTTTTGCACTTTTTGAAGACAGCACAAGCAGAATAAGATTCCAGTGAACATGACACTTTTCATAGTAATCTTGTACGGTTTCCTTCATTCTGCAAGTATATCCTGTCCATTGTCCGCTCATGGCTAGTTCTTTTTGTTTCAGAGACTTTTCATGTGGGCGAGAACAGCGACATTTCTCCTCTTCAATTAAATTTTCCGATGCACAGTTATTCCTGTCATTATCCAAAGGATCACTACGGGTTAACATTCGGAGCTCTGAGCAGAAACCAGACATTGTAATCTACCTCTAGAGTGTTAGCTAGGGAATTGGGTTTCTTGGGCACGCACCAGTTCTGTTGTGACCGTTCTGATGTTCGGTAATAGTCCCTAGCACGACAACAAAGCACACACCCGAACAGCTTACAAGGCCAGCTTCTGAGGTAACGTCTGCCAACCACAAGCGAAACCATCACCCGAGATGCTAATTGAGCTGATCGTTAGAGCCAACAGTTTTCTAGAAGTTATGGGTTGAAGTTATCTGTGACAAAAGTACACCCGAAACTAACCTGGGAACGATACTACGAGGGTCCGACAACTCGTAGCGAAATGTACGTATACTGTCAAATGCAGTTTTCGATGCTGATCTCAAATCCGTTTTCCTTATCTGCTGCAGAGCTCTCTACAAAGAGTTACTTGGCATGATTCCGGCTTGAGCAAGGCAGCCAAAATTTGACTTCTTGGATATTTTCTGCCAGAAGATCACGAGAACTTATTTGGATCTAGGAAAATTTAGGAAGTATTATTTAGCTTCAATTAATAGACAGGTTTGAAACAGTTTTTGCGTATGTTTTCAACACAATATAACTCGATTCTCAAATTTGGCCGGTCTAGACTAGCCAAAATCATGCTACATAACTTCTCACAGAGAACTTCGCAGCAAATAAGGAAAATGGATTTGATATCAGCATCGAAAACTCCATTTGGCAATATACATTTCATTACGAGTTGTCGGACCCCGCTAGTATCCTTCCCTAGTAAGAACCTCAGTATCCGCCTTAACCAAGATTTTCGGATAGAAAAGGTACGCTACGATTTTTGCTCTATGTGCGTCGTAGTTTTGAATTTGCAGCCGTGGCTCTGTTCCAGATTGACGACCTACTTTTGCAAAACAAATAAATTCGTTGTCTCCCGGTTTGTGACAAATGGTTTTTGGGTGTTTTCCAAAGATGCGAGTACGAGAAGGGAACCATAGGCCTACCTAATCCCTTCCTTAATAATTCAATATTTTTAATGAAATATTAAAAGTGGAACACACTCGGAGCACAATTACGCTGGATAAATAGGTTGGGTATTCTAGTAATCGTTCTTAGTCATTACTGCTTTGTACTACATGAGTACATCAGTCGACTTTCCACAAATAAGTTACAAGAACAGAGGAACTGATAGGAGCCTTTGAAATAAAGCATTGTAATAAGGAATTCTCATCCATCTAGGCACTCACAGGTAGGCTAGAATTTCTGGAAATTAACAAGACCAGTGCCCAGGAGCGTTTTTGAAGGGGTGGGTAATCTTATACCCATGACCAGCCACAGCCGTGGCTCTGATATTACCCATCATTCCAACAATATATGTATATGTGCGATGCTGATGTATGACTACACAGAGGATGAGATCACCTCTGTTTTCATTGCTGGGGCTGAATGCCTCATTTGAAATAATCCTTGATAGAAGTGTTAGCACACCCAAATTTACCCTTTCTTTGACACACGTCAACATGCCTAACCGCACATGACGTTGTACAATACGTACCAATGGATAACCTTATGAGTTACCCAGCCGTTCAACGACTCCGAGCTCAGGACAGCCACTTTTTCACTTTGAGCAGCTCCTTACACTCTGTACTCTACGTGTAGGGTGAGCAATCACGTTGCCTAAATATGAAGGTTATTCTATCTATTCTACTAATACTGCTTGTACTATTCGAGTGCATAATTTGACTTTCCCTAAACGAATTACAGGAACCAGAAGAAGTGATAGGGGCATTTTCAGAAGAAAGCATTCTTGTGGGGAATTATTATGCGTGCAAACACTTATAGGGACTAGGATACGTGAACTCATAATCGAACAGGAGCTGTGTATCAGTACGTGACTGAGATGATGGGTAATCTATCCACGGGTATGAGATTATTCCCTTTCCCAATAGTTAATATAGGTACGTCAACATGTTCACCATCGGTAATCTCAACAATGCCGCTGGACCCATCTCTCACGTCGTGCAACTTCTAACATTTCATAGTCTATGTTCAAGATAACCACCCACATTGGCCCTCATGAGCTATCGTTCCATAAACCCTAGCCCAGAAATGGGAAAAAAGTTGCGAACGCTACTTTTTGTCCTTAACCCACGCAAAGTCCACCTTTTTGCGTCCTTTGTACTGGGCATACGACGTGTCCCCAAAAGGAATGCATTTGCTCGCTGGAGCAGAAATCTAGGAAGCGGTGCAACAGCGTCGGAAGTTATCTTGGACTCTGTGTCAATGGAATGTCCTTTACCCATAACCGACTTTACTATTTAGAAGAAAGTTCAGCAATATACTGATTTGTGTAAATTGAGAGATCTTCATTGGATGTTCCGGAAAAGTGATCATTTTCTCGTCACTATTATTATAGAAGAGCACTTTCCTTTGCATATCATTACTCATGAAGAGCAAGTATTCCTCCTTCTTCCTCTTTCATTTGAACATTTTCATAATTAATATTCTCATCCTAATCTGTTTATTTCTTTGCGCACCTTTTTTCGCTTTGGCAAGTGTGTACAGCTGGCTCGGTTTTTCTTGCGAATATTTTCTTGCGGATTCGGCCGAAATAGCCGAATCCGCAAGAAAATATTCAATAGAAAAGCAAAGAATATCTCTCGACATATTCACTACAATTCTTGGCAATATTCTGATGTGATTCTTTGATCAAAAAGACCTTAATTTTTGAAATTCTTGCTTCCCAGTACTTTGCCAGGTAACGGACTTCCCAGCCCCTCGTTTCTCCCGCTTTTCGTCCCCCGAAAAAAACTACCAGCTTTCCAACCCCATGAACTTTTCCAAACTTCAAATTTGCTTAGGATGGATTTCCAAAGGGCTGGTCACTAAAATGGTTCCGCACCGTGATATCATGTTATATTAAATGGATTGAATATACATTAAATATAAACAAATATTCAGCGGATGGGATAAGCTCTCGGAATCATCTGAAATTTGCTTCAAATGGGGCGCAATTCTCAAGACAACGTTTTGCGTCACCACCATTCTCTTGATGAAACAGTCACTTCCTTTCCGTCCCCATCGGTGCCACACCCTCTTCGTTAAGTGGCGTTTCCCTATAGGAATAATCTTTGTGTCGAGCACATGAAAAGTGATACAGGCGAAGTATCGGTTCATTTTTTTCTTAAGCGCTGAAAAGGAAAAACCAAGCAAAACCACTCTATCGTAGGTCATATTTTCGGTAGTCATCCTCGTTTTATTGAGGACATCTATTCAAAAAGGACATGATGGAAAGTCATTCGAGGAAGAAGCTTCTATTGCATTGAAAACCACTGACTTTTAGTTGCCTATGACAGAGAATGTATGTGTTGTCCCTTCAAAGCTGTGCATCAAAAAGGCGGACACAACGGCATGGTCGAATTCAAAGACTGATGCCATCTTCCCCCACTTGCTGCCAGCCTCCCCTCAATTGCTGCTCTAGCCTTCCCCCCTATAGCAGCAATTCGAGGGTTGGGGGAGTAATTGAACGGTGGCAGCAAGGGGTAGAAAAACACCAAGGTACGCCTCCACGGACGAAGAAGGGGTCTGCACTGGCCAAGTAGTGAGAAAAGCGCCAGGATACAGGTCTACGGATGGAGAAATGCTCCGCCATGGCGCATTAGTTGGAAAAACGCCAGGACACGGTTACATGAATCAAGAATGGGTCTGCTCTGGCCTAGTAGCGGCGAAAACGCCAGGATATGAGTGTACAAATGAAGAATGGGTCCGCAAGGGCCCACTAATTAGGGAAAGACCAGGATACGGGTCCGCGGATGGGAAAGGGGTCCGGACTGGACCAGTCGTGTGGAAAACGGCACTGTATAGGTCCACGGATGGAGACTGTGTCCGCAAAGGGCCCGTTGTGAAAACGCCACGATTTGGGTCCACCATGGGTGGAGATTTTGTCCGGCGTGGCCCTATAGTGGGAAAAAGCCAGGATAATTGTCCAGGATGGAGAATAGGTCCGCTCTGGCTCAGTAGTAGGGAAAACGCCAATATGCACATATGCCATGATGGAAAGCCATTGGAGAATGGAGCTTCTATAGCAGTGAAAACCGCAGACGTTTGGTTGCTTACGGCAGGGTATGTTGCTCCTCTCAAGGATGTGCACCAGAAATTCGGACACAGCGGCGTGATTCGTGGAATTCACTGACTGATGCCATCTCCCCCCTCCCCCCCCCCCACTTGCTGCCAGCCTCCAGTCAATTGCTATTCTAACCTTCCTCCCTGGTAGCAGCAATTCAAGAGGATTGGGGTGAGTGATTGAGGGGTGGCAGCAATTGGTAGGAGGTGAGCACAGATCTTAAGTAAACGTGTCACATTGTTGGGGCTTGCCGTTAGCTGCTCTTTCATCAGAATTGGCTTGCATCAGACTTGTTGATGGTTATTGATGCTAAGCAGTATTTTCATTTTCAACCCGCCTCAAAAAAAATAAGTTGATAAAGTTGTGCGCAAGTCGCGTAAATGAACAAGTAATGTGACATTCACTCATTTATCATGTAGTATCACTAATTACCATCCATGTCCTCTTTCATACCTATAAATTCGATGGAGTAGCCCGGTCAATGTCAGAGGCGTCATACGCGATGTTCCGCCGAAAAAAATTACACCGCTAAACAGCGATGTGTCTGACGGCATAATGATGAATGTGACAACGTCGAAGGGCCGGCGGATTCATATGTAAACATGCGTTGTGATTCTAGGCTGAAAGCAGCGATTTATTTATTCATTTGTTTATTCGGAGGCGTCAGCATATGTTCACGTGGTAGACAGTGCAATCCATTAGCATAAACCCATGGGAAGTGATACCCATGAAAAAAGAGGTGAAGCATTTATCGACACTCATTCAATTTCCATAGCACATCCTATGTGCAAAAATAGCTTGCAAGTAAGTGATGTTAGTCAATTTTCTTCTAGTTGGATTTACTTTTTCAATCAATTTAACGTTGTTCCATAAGGCAGCGAGAAATCAGGAGTCAGATCTTCCGAAATTCCTTAGCAGTATTTTCTCCTTCCGCTAGAAAGAAATTCAACAAAATGACAGACATTTACTAGGGAAATTTCGCATATTTCCAAAGGAAAACTGACGTCAGAGGTCCTCGTCAGAAACGCTAGCAACCTTCACGCTTTTTTCCGGGCATCTGTCAGAACGGGACAGTGGCCAATCTGTCACTAATAATCTCCACGTATGGCAACATACTTATTTGGACTTATGGCCATGTCAATTGTGTCCAAATCCCTTCACATGCGTTCTCATGGGTAACTGCTCTTCCGCCGTTGAGGCACAGCTAACGAGACGCGAAAAAACGAGTCGATTTCCCCAAAAAGTACCCTGAGGCTAGGAGAAGAAAAAGCAGCGAAGAACAAAGAATGCAGCTGTGTCTGAAACCGTCAATGAAATATAGATTTTCATGTCTGTAGATGCTAGGACACGAAAAAAATTTTGAACTTTTAGTAACTGACGGACAAGAACTAGGTAGCCTTCTCTTAGGTACAATAAAAATTCCAAGCTAAGCAGAAATCTTTGAGAGAATGGACTCCTTTTTTTGCGTATCGTTTTGTATGCCTTAATTTTGATAGTACGAGTTTTGAAACTTTACATTTTATGAGCAAGTACTTGTCCCATTTTCCATTATTTTGGTCGCTACTGTATGAAAAGGTCCTGCACAGGATAGTGCGTTCTTTCTGACAACTTGAGCGATCCCACGTTCAGGGGGAGGGGCGACTACTTTGGGCGGTTGATGTATTCAGATATTCGAATTCTTCCGCATATCACGTTCGACTCATCCTTCGTTTAACTGTAATTACCATTGTGCTTATGATGTGGACAGATTTTAATGCAAATCTTTAACAAATTGATCCTACAGAATGTAAATAAGTGTCAGAATGTGTGCACCAATCGTGCAGCAGCGGTACCATTCCGTTCTCCACACGATATGACATGACACTTATAAATTTTCCAGCAGTCTTATTTTCATTTAAAAAAACCAACATTTGATTTAAAATGTTGAACTCTAAGAACAGTTACTGCTGCACGTGCTTCTATGTCCAAGTTTCACCCGGAACCTAGAGTTGCATACGGGAAAGGAGGAACGACGATGGACAGGGAGAAGTGAGGCTGATCTAATGTGGTCAACATATAAGAAGTTACGGGTTCTGCTGTGTGCACTCAGTCAGAACTAAACACGAGATCGACATTTCCCCTCTTCCAAGGGAAGTGCACGAAGATAAGCTGCGATTTCGGAACGAGACATATATGGTTGGAAAACTTATCTCAAATGATGTTACAGGTTATATTTGAAATTTGCTAAATGGTTAATACAAGCTCAAAATTCCATTTCCTGCCATATTGACAATACCTCCCTCAACCATGTATGGCAGCTGGATAGCAGAGTGGATAGCGATGCTGACTCATAGGATGGAGGTCGAGGATTTGCATGAGGGGTGTGCGGAATTTTCCGTTTTCCGCCCATTTTTGGCCTTCCGTTTTAGGTTTTACGTTTTACGGGATTTTAGCCCGGAAAACGGAAAATCCCGGAAAATTATGGAGGGAGACGAGGTATTTGTTTTCGGGGTATTTCCCAATCCTGAAGAGGGTTCACATGTTTTGATGCGCAATGTATATGAGTTCACAGCAATGGCGCCAAAATTGACGTCCAACCGAAGTACCATCAGTGGACTTGAAGTTTTCTAATTTCTTGAAAGAGTCACCATTTATGCTCATCAAGAAGATGCTTAGGAAATCCAATGTTGAGAGGGACTTTTGGTCACAAACCTATGCTTGGGCAAAATTTTCCGTTTTCCGTCCATTTTTGGCCTTCCGTTTTACGTTTTACGGGATTTAAAATTTCACTTCCGCACATCCCTGGTTTGCATCCTGTCATCCCCAATTTTGTTTCGTAAACTTCAATAGCTGACCATGAGCAATTGCTACGAGTGCTGCTTTGAAAATAATGGAAAATTGCTCTATACTGGGTGTTAATGCAATATCGCCGCGAAGACCAAGTATTTTGATGTGCCATATAATCTATTCGCTCACTTTCTCCATTCTATAATCGCCTTACATGTTCGACTGCTCACGCGTGGTTGCGCTTTTAGTGGCCATATTTAGTCAGGGTGATAGCACCAGCGCAACTTCAATTTTGATGTTCACCGCTGCGGTTAGTGAAAAATTCTTCTATCAGATTGTACCTGTTTTTGTTCAGGCCATAAAAGTGATCAATTGTAAAAAGAATTGGGCCAAGCCTTTATCAAACAGCGTAGTAGACCTCATACAAAGGAAGTCTGCCTGTAGCTTTCATAGTGTAACATCAATAATCAGCAATCTCCTGAACAGCTCCTTACCCTGTCAAAGGTCAGCAAATGAAGTTTGCAAAACAAAATTGGGGACAGGATGCAAACCCTCGACCTCCATCCTATGTGTCAGCTTCACTATCCACAAAGCTATCCAGCTGCCAATCCATGATCGAGGGAGGTATATGTCAATATGGCAGGAAATGGAATTTTGAACTTGTATTAACCACTTAGCAAATTTCATATATAACCTGTAACATCATTTGAGATAGGCTTTCCAACCATATATGTCTCGTTCCGAAAGCACAGCTTAAGTTCGTGCACTTCCCTTCTCAGTATTTGGAAATGCATCGTGGACGAGAAGCTAACACGAAATTGAAAGTCTACTCATGGTTTCTGAAATTTAATTGTGACAATTATTCGGATGCTGCCCCTTCCCACTAAATGCTCCTTCATGTGGTAAGGCCGTTATTAAGTGAAAAGAGCTACCCTGCTTTTGCTTGCACCTCGCAGTAGTTCGGGCAGGTGAAAGTTAGGCTCAACCATTCTTAGGACCGAATAAAAAGAAGTGAATTTCATCAATTATTCCATTATTTGGAAGCATATTCGAAAATTGGATAAGTCAAAAAAAAACCTACAGGCTCAATTATCATTTCTTTACAGCTGTATTGCAGTGTTCGAAGTTGAGTGTTTAGTTTCAGAAACGTGCAATATAGCGACAATATGTATTTGTGTATCCAACATGTAGGTATCTAATAATCCTAGGTACTGGTTGAAGTCACTAAGAGACCGCTCATATCAACGACATCTTATGGTTACGAAGCACACACGATCCAACTATTTGTCCTTACATACATACAAGTATGTCTCAATAGATAGTCAGGTGTTCTATATCTCAGGAGACCTGTCAAAGTTGACCAGTGGACCTGAGGGATAACGCGCTCGCCCAAGGTGCCTGGGCTTGTTACCCCATTGACCAAGTTTCTTATGCAGTGCAAATATTCAGTATTTACTGGAGAGAAACACTTCAATCTGAAGGACTAGTAAAACCAACGGAATGAAAAAAGAGATAGAAAAAGAAATAATCTAAAAACTAAGAAAAATTACAGTAACCATTGAACCACAGAGCCAGCAGCCACCATGGCGTCAATATCACACGAGATTTTTTTTAATGGAGATTTCACGCGAGTATGCTATTACTCTAGCTTTGGAAGGCGTATTCCATTTCAGAGGCGTAGCTGCTCAGAATTGCCTCTCATTTTCTCCAGATTTTGGAATACCGTAGTGTTCCTCTTCTACGGCTCCTTCTGCTTTAAATAGTGTTGCTCTTTGTTATAAATGTGTAATACTGTAAAGTAGAAGTATATATGTATGTATGATGAGTCCAGTACCACGACCTCATCGCGTTTTTGAGGGAAAATTTCTGCTGATTTTAGAGCGCGGTTGGTTTTCTGCATGCAACACGTGTTTTTTTTTGGCCACACCAAAACCGATTGTTGGTTTGGACAGAAAAAAAATTGTATGAAATCAACTTTCTGAAGCAATCAGTGTAGAAATTCAAAAATTTCTAAACCTTCCTGCAGGGTGATATTTCCTACAATAAGTCTATCCGCTATTATTCACCAATAGATCCGTTGTGTTTTGCGTCGATAGCAAATCGAAACAAACGAGAAGAGGCGGTGCCGCTGTTGCACTAGTATTGGTGCATGCCCGAACGCTCTTTTTAATATTCACTATCAACTCTTCCATCTCCCTTCAGGAGCTATAATACCACTGGTTTTCAAAACTTGAACGGCGAACGGCGAACGAATTAACCCGGAGTGCAAAAATCGGCTGGTGCACGGGGCGGCGCATCTGAACCCTGTGATTGGTGGATTCATTAGGCCAGCAAATGGCAAGCATCGGCAGCAGCGCTATTTCACGACACCATACAACGACAGGGAAGACGTGTTTCATACAACAATGGTTCCATTACTCCTCTGTATCACATTGCTAAAGTTGCCTGCCCCTGGGTCTGGTATTTTTTCTAACATGCTGTCATTTCCTCATCACTATCTCCTGCTTTAACGTCAAATCAGCAAGACAGGTTTGTCATAGGTTAAACGTTTGCTGTGAACAGCTGTGCTGATATGTCCTTCAAAATGATCGTTCCTATGAATTTTGAAACGATGCAACTTGATTTAGTGAGAAATTTTCTTTGCGCTGCTGCCTCAATTCATGACTTTATATCTTCCGATTATCCAGCGAATCGTACATTAGTGTAGGAGCATTCTATCAGAGAAAGATGCTCGATAAGCTGCGAGAACCACACTGCATAGAAGGTCATGGAATAGCATATCGAGTTCTGCATGGGGAACTCGTCCACCCTGGATTGGAGAGAATTGGACAACAACCACAAGAACATCAAGAAACATGCTCTGTACTAAGAAATAAAGGAGTATAGCTGTAATATAATAATTAAAAATAAGAGATAGCTGAGGAATATTGAGGAATATGCTCTGGTTATACCCTGTACTTTTGTGACACGGATAGCCATAGCCGCTTTTTCACCCTACTATGCTGAGCTATCCCAGTGGCATATTCACGAACTCGTCATAGTACTCGCGGAAAGGGTTGCAAACATCCGCTCATAGTAAGCGGGATGCGTAGAGCATTCCCTGTAGCATTCACGAGTTTGGGCCCATAACCCACCTCAGACTGTTTGGGGGCAGCTACGGTTTTCTCACCAGTAGTGGGAGATTTCTAGGGGTATTCCATAGGAAAGCCGTGGTAAACCAAGTCTCCATGGAAAAGGAAGAGGTCGGAAAGACCTAAACAGTAGTTATTTCAAATATCAGGGGCTCACCCACTGATTTCACCCCAGTTATGCAAACCATTTCGAAGGACAACGAAAAGAACCTTTCCCTCTTTTCTGAATCTTCCCACCGTGTTTGCTCTCAAGAAAAGGAGGCCGAGTTTTCCCGTCACCATAGCACTCAGTAAGAGATCTTTCTAAAACCAATTCACCGCTGCTAAATTGCCGTGGAACCGAACATCATCCAGTTGCCACTCATTTCATCGGGTATTTAGAGCGCAGAGAACGCTCAATCTTTGCCATCTGCACGTCCTGAAATCAAAGTCCCTCTTATATCGATCAATAAAAAACATATTATTAAAAAACATACTTTCTCATCATCAGCTTGGAATCGAGTTGGAAACTAAGGCTACAGTCACCTTGGCCAAGAATCATGATGCTAGTTGAACAGTTTGAGTTCTGGATTTCTAATTTGATGTTATGGTCCTTTGTTCTTTCTTTCTTGTCTATATGCTTGTAGGATATTACACGACACACCCGTTAGGGCGTAACAACTAAATAAATAAATAATTGAATAAACAAATAAATAATTGAATAAACTCTCCAAACTCGAGGGGGGGGAGGGCTGGGGCGACACCTTTGACCCCATGGCAGGAGACATATCTCAGAAGTGGGTTCAGGAATTTCACCGAATATGTTTTGAAATTCGGCTGATCCCACTTCGTCGGGTTGATTTTGTAGAACCAGACGTGTTTCGCAAATTCGGCTTGTATTTGCAGATGTCATGGATGGCTTACTCGGAAAGAATAATTTCCCATTTTTGGCTGAACATCTCGTTCACACTGTACGGACACAACACAATATTTAGTCACAATCTGAATATTCGCTTTTGTATAGTTGGATTCGAACATTTCGAAAATTTGACTTTTGGAAGAAGAAAACAATGCAGGAGAAAAAAAAAAACAAAAAGTGCTGTTAAAGCTTGGCTTTTGTGTATTGATTTGATGAATAATTTACCAACTGTTTCTTAATCGGTTGGCAAAATAAGAACATAAATAAATAGACAAGTAGATAAATAATTGGACAAATCAATTAATAAGACACGTTATGATTGTTTGTTTAGTTCTACATATGTCTTCATTTCTCCACTACTCAAATTTATTTTGCCTTTCGTTTTTTATAAATCTTTTATATGAGTATTTTTGGTAGATCACCATTGTGGTGTATAAGAGAACAAATAATTAAATATCATCACTATCATTTTTTTCAGTTAAATTTCCTTTCTTTATAAGAAGGAGATAAGCATTCATAGCAAAGTTCCAAACTAACCAGAGTGCACTCGTACCTGAATTACGTACTAGTTGTCCTTGGGTGCAGCCAATTAACCAGGATTTCCGCCGCCAAAGTGCTAATGTGTTGTTTCCTATGGCTTCATTGTTGACGCCGATACGTGTGAGCCCTAAATCAAGTTTCTTACACTTTTAGCTGCAGCTGTTTGTGACATAAATCACTTTTTTCATCTTTCTTTTGTGATAATGGGCTGCTGGCGACAGTGGGTGAAATTGCATGGAATGTCAGATGACAAGAAGAGAGGAAAGGATGAATGTCTCAGCTTACTCAGCACTCAGCGACTTCCTTTGCGAAAACTGGTGGTGGTGTTTGAAAAAAATGATCCTCTAAAAAATTAATGCAGCTGAGGAGTATTCAATAGAACTCCATGTCCGAGGTTGCTGATGAATAAAATATCTATATGTCTGGTGATTATGCCATTGGCCCTGATGGGGCTAAATTTAGAAAGAAAGTTTTTCCAGCCAGTAGCTCCGTGGGCTCACCGCGCCGTTAAGCCTTTTGCGATAGGTTTAGCGCTTGATAATTTCCGTGAATTATTGCCGGAAAACTAACGAGCAGCCATTTATTTCCAGCGCCTTCGTTGAAGTCTCTCGCGACCTCAGCGCACACTCTCTGGCTCAAGTGCTTCGGCGCCTGGGCTCTCCGGCCCGCGGGGCACGTTCTCGCGGCCGCCTGGCCTGTCTCGTACCTCGCGACTCGGAGCAACGGCGAGACGGCGACGAGTGCCTGGGCTGTGGGCTGGGCTGGACTGGCTGGCTGACTGGCCGGTTGGCTCGCAGGCTGGCTGGCTGGCTGTGGCTGCTGGGTCTAGGGCTCATTGTCGTATGGAGCCGACCGCGACGGCGGGCATTAGCATGCGGTCATTCGGAGAGCCGTTATCCGCGAATCGTCTCAGGCATTCGGACAGAAATGCTGAGCTGTTGCTTCGGTAAGTGCACTTACCCATTGATTTACCTTATCCTTTAAGGTCATTTACCCATATGATTACTAGTCACCCCATTTATTCTTAATTTTTTCCATTCAATTTACTCCTCTGACTCATACGACATCATCGTGGCAATGCTGGTGGTGTTCCGGTAGCTCGCGTGCCGGCTGTCAAGCTCCACTAATGGAT
The DNA here is from genome assembly GCA_037903475.1 of Ancylostoma caninum. Classification (NCBI taxonomy): domain Eukaryota; kingdom Metazoa; phylum Nematoda; class Chromadorea; order Rhabditida; family Ancylostomatidae; genus Ancylostoma; species Ancylostoma caninum. The sequence continues at coordinate 184,894 of JBAJFG010000617.1, forward strand.
TGCCGCTTTGTTTTCCGCCTTGGAGTGTGTGCTGCTTAAGACAATCGTCCCTTAAAGAGCATTTCTTATGCGGCCGGATTGTCCATTGTTCGCTGGACAACTGCCACACAAACTACGTACGGAACGCTAGGGCTTCTTCTACTAGCAGCCTTATAATCCATAGGCGACCGACGCGTTTTTGCCAAGTGTTCATTTCCCACTAGTCTCCTTAATCAGCCGCCAGCCACCGCCGATGCTGCTGCTGCTGTGCTGCTCCCCCCCCCCCAAGCGGGAAATTCGTCAACCCTCTCCTCGCTCGCCTTCATTTTTAATTAATCACTCTTCTCTCTTGTTGTTTTCACTTACTGCAGTTTAGAACTCATTTGGAGCGCTTTCCTGGAGCTTTGTCGAGCTCATTGTTTCCTGGAAGCTCTTGCGCTGCTTGCAATTTTTCTGGATTTTAGGCTTTTTGTGCGCGTGACACTCCTCATCCTTTCCACAGTGTTAATATTTGTTTTGTAAGAAAAATGTTGGAGAAGAGGCCTCAATGACACTAGTCTCTTTTCTTCTCTAGGGTAAACAGCTCATCCTAGAGGATTAGGATTCTCAGTGCTTGTGTCAGACGCATTGTTCCCTCTTGCTTGCTGTGTGTTCGCCTACTTCTCTTTGTTGTAATTATCTGTATATAAGCCGGTCCAGGATATTTTCCACGAATATCGGCATTTGGTCGAAGAGAAATGCCATGAAGATTGAACTCGATCCCTAAAAAATCCTACGCAAACTATCCTACAATACCTCACCCATACAATACTTCACCCAATCCTACAATACTTCACCCATTTCCTAAGAAATTTCCTTTTCTTTAGCTTTGTATTTCTATATTTTCAAACGTCTACACTGCTGAGAATGGGAGATCTTTCTACCTCGGAAGAACTCGTCTATTTTCAAAAGAAATCTGGGGGAAATTTGCTCACTAGTCATATTTTCCTTCTAAAGCATTGTACCTACCTTTGGGCTGATGGTTCCGTGACTTAAACTTTTCAATTAGAAAAAGGATGAGTTTTTCTGAAAGTTCCTTTGGAAAACTCGTACTTCCTCCCGGAAAACGTTCGCGAACCTTCCTTGCCAGTCAGTTATATTCCTTCCCAGGAAAAACATTTCCACCTTCAAACGAGGTGTCCTATGACTTTAAACGCTTACGCTGCTTAAAAAGGAACAGTTTTCCGCCTTGTATTTCATATATGTATTCAAAAGTCCGCAATCTAGAAAATAAAAGCTCTATGATTCTCCCACTTCGTCTTTTTTTCGCACTGCAAGCGAGTACAGTACGTCCGTTAATTTTTAACTCTTGACTTCTATCGACAAACGTCATACAACTTGGACTGGACTCTTTTTTCCTAATAATTGGGGTTCTATTTTAATATTTAAAGGGGTTTATAGTTCGTCCCACCTCCGTTACAGGAAACTCGTTCTTTTTGCACTGCTAGCATTTATAGCTCTATTAGCCGTCCAATAATTACATTTCTATCCAAGAAACGTCACCCTGCTCCAAAGGACGTCCATGTTTCCCTATTTGGAGCTTTTCCACCTCATCAGCGTTCCGCAAATTTGGGTACATTTGAATACTTTGAATTTTTGAATTTTGATTGGACAAAAACTCATTCAAATCCCGTGGCTGCATAAATTCACGCTCTAATGGGAACTTCTGGAAGTTTTTTCCCGGATGATTTCCTTGGTGACGCGGCATTGTTGCTGTCCACTGCGCTGCTTTGCATGCACGAATTATGCATAAGGATGAGTTGTCTGTGGCGACCAGCGGGAGGGCAGAATATTTAGGGGGATTTACAACTTTCTTCAGCATCAGATGCATGAGTATCCTGAAAATTATTTTTTGCAAGTATATATGGTACGAACTGTCCACTGAACGCCTCGCGCTCTAGCTCTTCTGAAAAATTGTTCTTTTTTTAGTACAGTCGGTCGCAGAGATCCATGAGAGTGCGAGATGATGTACTACTACGTATACTTAGGACCATTACTTTACCTTTCTTTCAACCCCCCCCCTTAATCCTCCCTCCCTCAAAAAAAAAAGAATTGCTATTTTAGAACTCTCCTAAAGCTTTAGGTAAGCCCAAAAAAGAGTGAGTTTTCTGCCTTGGAAGCTAGCAGTTAAAAAAAAAAGAAATCCACGAGAAAAGTTATACTATGTAGCAAGCCGAATACTGGAATACAGTGAATTGTTGACTAAAATGATTTATTCGATTTTTTCTTCATATCTCAAGAATATTGGAAACATTTAATGTATCGATTTTCTGAAACTGAATTCCTGCTCAAATTTCTATTCTAGTAGGTCACTGTGTACTAATTTTGAGGTTTTCTCCGCATTTTGCAAAGATTTTCCCACACTTTCCATGCACAGTTTTTCCTATATCCAGATGTATTCTTAACTTAACTTGAAGGAAGCAGCGGCAGGGTTAATTACCCGCTGTTGACAATGTGCCGCTCCATTACTGGGAATACATCAATCGGTTTCTCTTGCTTTCCCAAGCAGCTCGTTCTCGTTTACGCTGTCGTGGGAAGGGAAAGGCGACTTCTAGAGCAAATTTGTTGTTGTTACGGCTATCGTGGGAAAGCTAGATCCGGAAAGGTGATGTAATGGATTCGCAAAGTGGGAGTTACCCCAAGATGGCGAGAGAATAGGCAGATATATCAATTTCTGCTTGGAAAACACGTCCACTCTAGATGAGCAGGGAATTGAGAACCTTCTCGGGAACAATCGTGAATCCCGCCAATGGAGGGCAGTTTTTCAGGATCTTCCTCCCACTACTGTAAGAACAATATATACCAGGTGCAAATCTTTATCGAGCCAAGGCTCTCAAAAGACTTTTTAACGATATATGTCATTAAATTTGTCCGCGGCACGTTTCCGTTCCATATGTGAAGGGGTAGCACGGAGGCAATTTTCGCAGTAGTCAGTCACTTAGCAAAAAGTTCCCAGCACATTTCCCCTTCATGTCGCCGCGCCGCTCATATCGCCGAACACCTCACTGAATCGCAGTTTTACACTGTTTTTCATCCACCTGGAAAAGCGAAGAATTCGCCGTTATCCATGCTTTTATTGGTGCTCGGAAAATATGTGCAGCAGTAAAGAATTTTATCCTTCTCATGGACAGCTGAAACCTAACAGCACATGTGTGCATTTTCTCTGTTCTCTTCTGATAGTGTTCTCCACGAATTTCTGGAACATGGACATCCTTCAATTGTCTAGCACTTTAGTCAAGCTCCACGCGATTATTCCTGCATATTTACTTATTTATCTGCTTGGATAAATTGTGCGACTACAACGGGACGGGCTAATTGTCACAGAGACAGCCGTATCTCTATTGGAGCGAGTCTATCCAGATGAATGAAGTGTATTGAATACGGACCGAAGACCATAACCTTATGGAAAGCTGAAAAAATTCAACTGGCTTCTCTGGAAAGCCTCTCCTTCCACATTCAATATGTACGTACATTATTGACCTTGGGAGAAAACCATGAGTGGTCTCATAACCATTTATGGATATATTTATCCGCCACGCTATTCAATACTATTTAGCCATTCGTGAGTTTGCTCGTGACTATTTATCTTCCTGAAAAAGGAGTACCGGATACAAATACTAGTTCACCTAGCTCGAAAACGAAACTGTATTGGTCAAATAGCTTAATCTCTCTGGAAAAGCTATTTCTGTTAAGATATGGGAGTTTGATCAAGCAAGAACTTGTTGAGAACTACACATTTCAAAAATTTGATAACTGAAAAATAATTCAATATTTAAAATGTCATGGTGAGGCACTCCAATTGTCTGCTACTTTCCTCTGGCTTTTTCTTCGTTTGTTGAGATTTCCCGAAAAAAAGATCGGCGAAATCGGCGTAATTCCTCTCAAGAGACGCATTTTCGTATAATTTCATCAGCTCTCGACTACCTCCACAAAATTCACGGATCTCACCTTGCTCCTCGGGCAATCCGAAAAACAAAAAAAGCGCAAGCGTCATGCAAATAGTGTGATTTGCTTTACACCCTCCTGACTTCGATCAGCCACTCGCTTCAGTCCTCCTTCCCTCATGAGCCGTCACTTGAAAAAGTGCACAAGTGCATGGTGCTTCCGTGAACTCGTTGAAGGCGTCATCAATCGGCGCAAAACGAGCGCCGCTGATAAGCGGGCCGTCGACAGATTATGCGCGTCGACGACGAAATATTGCAGACGCGCATGGCCCCCTGTAATTACAGTCCGTTTCAAAAACGACGATAGTTGAGTATTTGTGCCCATGCTCTGCATTTTTTTCGTCTCTTCGAACACAGCACTATTTCTTGCGGTCTCATTTTCTCTAATATCTTCGCAACTACGTTCTCCGGTGAAACACACTATATACGATACTTCGAAGAGGTATACATATTTGATTTAGAGGACTCACCTTGGACTGGAGTATCATTTTGGAAAGATTTTGCTTGAAATTGCATGAGAACTTTTTGGAAAAGCTGCGGATTACTCTCTAAATGGGATCATAGGTACACTGCATTCGAATAGAATGTGAGAGCAAAAGTGGAAGATTTTACACCAGAGTACCATGGAAACGTTGTGGAAAACTTAGAAATTCCCATCTTCTCGGCCAAAGTAGTTCAATTGGATGTGATACACAAGGTAATCCAGGTCCTGAATTCTAAGAATTTTGCATGAGTGTTCAGTACAGTCCTTTTCGCTGGAATTACCCTGCTCTAAAGAGCTATAATCCATTAGAAAAACTGGGAAGCAGGAAATTTTTCACACTTATTTGCCAAGAGAATCCCACCAGAAAGATCTACATGGAAAGGAAGCTTATAATATTATCTGACATTCCTCTAAAGTTTTCTCAGAAACCTGAGCATTTTCCGCACTTTGGAGCCAATTTCCATGAAAATCCGGGAAGCCTGTGAATTTCGCGTCTCTTGCCGTCATGCGTATCCATTTCACCATGACGTGGTATATCAAGGAGCCAAGAAGTGACGAACTCTGCTTGTAACTTCTTAGAAATTATGTGGGAAAGAAACAAGTTATTATCGTCACCAATATCCATGAAATCCTTCCGGAAACGCTGGACATTTCAGCTATAATGGATAATATGTGTAATCCATATCAATTGGTATAGGAAGGAAGGTCGAGGTTTTTTCTAGGAATCCCAGCGAGACTTTCTTAGGAAAGTTGGAATTTCGCTGGTTTTAAAGGCGAAGATCAGTAATCCTTTCTGATAGGGTATTGGAAAAGGTTGCCAGTTTTGCTTCAAATCCCATAAAATTCTTTCGAAAATCTGGGGATTCCCCATACCTGAGGATCAATTCCCACGGGGCTGCCCTGTAAATCTTTTACCTTTGCAATAAAAATAATCTATTTCTGTAGGTTGTGGAAAGGCGGCTCCTGGAATTCCATAAATACGCAAAAAGGAGAGTTTCCCTCTACATATTTGGAGCGAGGTGGTGTGGAAATCTTTTGAAAAGTAAAAGATTTTTCTTTCGCCAACGATTTCCACCAATTTAGGCTGGATGTGACGAAACATTAGCGAGCCAACGTTGATCGTCGTGCTTGGTCATGAATCCTGGCCTTGATAACCCTATTCTACCTTCTAAGGGATATTATTCTCGAGTTATGCTTCGTTAATTACTCTCAATGCTTTTCATGCTTACCTTACTCGCCAGAATCTCCCGAAATCCACACCATCCCCTCTTGAAATCATATCTTTACGCTCACTCCACTTGTTATTCAATTCCTGGAGTTTTTGGAATCCAATTTTCTACTTTTTCTGCTGCATCAACGCTAATGTTAGCTCTTCAACAAATTTTCGTTCAGTACCCTGAATCCACGAATTTCCTCCAAAGTGCCTGATCATCCTCCCAAGAACTTATCCCATTGTGGCCACGCAGTCTCAATGATTAATGTGCTTTTTTATTGTGTTTGAATACCTTAGTTTATGCAGTTATGAGAGCGCACTTCCTAGTACACTGGTCCAGGGCTTCCTGGTTCGACATGCCTCTGTTCCGGGAGCAACCCATTTAACGTTCATTTTTCAGAATAACCTTTAATGGTTTTACAAATATAACTCCTCATTCTATTTATCCATTAGAAAAGTGCTGCTTATGCATAGCTCTTTCGTTTGAGGAGGAGGCAATACCAAAGTTAAGCAACAACTTGTGAGGAAGGCGGGGGGGGGGCTGCTATCTGAATAAAAATTCGCTATTAATAGTTGAATATTGTGTGAATATTGTACCAAGAAATAAATAAATAAATGTTATAAATGTTGGGCGGCTTTCTTATATAATAGTATCATGACCGCAACTACTAAATGACATGCAACTCTAACTGGCATCGAACCGACATGTCAAATTACCCTCGTTCTGTCAGAGTAATTGCTAGCCTCTCGTATACGTATACGTCATGACACAGCTGATGTTGAAAGGAAACATGAATATTTTGGTTCCAGAAATTCTGGCGAGGATTTCTAGAAGGTATGGCCACATTACGTCATAAACGAAAAAAAACCCTAGTGGAGGAAAAAATTCCAAGGAATTGGTGGGCTCAGAGCGGTGGGAAATTGGGTGTTTCCCTGGTAGCACTGGATTTACGAGGTAATTGAGCGGAATTATCTACATTTTAGTAAACACGTTTTAGTTAGAACCTCTGGAGCCCTTATACCGTTATTTTTTAAAGCTGAAGTCAGGAGAAAAGGGTGAAAATTCCTCCTCTGTTGCTCTTTGTTTCATTTCTCCTCTGTTTGTTACTTTATTGAGGGTGTGGTTACTTATTTATTACTTCCTTCACTACCATTCTACTTTTATTTTATGACACTTATTAATCACTTTGTTAATCATTATAATCGTTCTGCCTCAACTCGATTCATTCACTACTAGAAGTTATTCTTCTCTAAACTGTACTTGTATAAATCACAGGTGCTGCTCTTCACGTCTCTCTCTAGAATTCTGCAAACTTTCTGCCACCGCACCCGCGCCTGAAAATTGACTAAATTGATCCCCATTACGCAAACCTTTGAAAAAGCTTCGGAATTCTGGTATTTTCAATTTCCTTCGTGTTTTTCTTCTCATTCCGCTTCTTATTTTTCTATTTTGTCGCCTCATTTCTTTACTTAACCTTAGTCCCCTCATCATTCCGTGGCGATCCCTGCGAATCTCATTAGTTACCCGTCGGTGAACTTTGTCATGGAAGAGGTGACGCCCCCAGTGTTTCTTGGCAACCACTTCTAATTCAGTTTTTGGTTATGCCTCAGCGAGGATTCTATTTTTACACAGCTATAACGACACGTTCCTCAGGTTCTTACCAAAAGAGGCATTGATATCACCGTTTAGGAAACATAAGAAATTTCCAGATGTTCAATGTTCCTGGGGTGAACACAGGGATCTCTTCCACCTACTACCTATAAGGTGCTGGGATACCTTGTGATTTCTATTGCTCCCACCCAGTTGCCTCCGTACTGCTACTGCGACCTACTTATGACTATGTATGACTATTATTAGATAGTGTAGATTAATATTTATTACTATTCATTCTTGATCTTTCCCTGCTTCTGTTTTGAACGACTCCCCTACTGTATCGGACTGAAAGAAAATTTGAAAAAAGTACTTAATCTATGTTAGTCCATTCGAATTGTCTCCTTGATTTATTTCCATAGCAAACATTAAATATTTTAATGTTAGTTGTTGTTTTTATATTTCATTTCCGACTTCTATTCACTTTGCTGCGCTTACCAGAGTAACTTTACTGAGGAAATCCACCAGTTTTGCTCAAAAACTCGTCCCCTGTGACATATGTATGTGGTTTCTGCCCCCCTCTCGAAGAAAGGACAAGTTTCCTAGGCATACACATGCTGATCCGCCTCACTATTTTCCATAATTTCTTCATGATTCCTGAAGCAAATTCTCTAGCTGCCCATTTTCTTGGAGAAACTCGTCCAACTCTCATGAGTCAGAGGACTGAAAATATTATTCTACTTGGCGAATTTCCCAGAGAGTACATCAGCTCTTGCTGGGAAACCCGTAGTACACTTTTGTCATCCGGCTCAGCACAATCTTTTACGGAGCAAATCTTCTGGAGAGCATAAATACATCAGTTTTTACTGAGAAACTCGTCCATAGACTTCTTCCTATCTGGAGGGGATTGCCAGACGAGAAGGCAAAATAGGAAAGGAAAGGCATTTTGAATATGCGATTCCTATAGCTCTCACCATGGCACCTCCTACTAACCCTTCTTACGGACTGGACGAGTTTTGCTGGCAAATTTTGATATATTCCATAATTTTTCATCGTTGCCCGAAGCATACTGGGAAGGCTTCCCAGAGTATCAGTTTCTGCAGGGAAACTCGTTCACTTTTGATCATTCAGAAGTTTCACTCTTCCTCATCCTCACGACCTTCCCCATGAACCCGCTACTATTTAACCATTGACCTGAATTTAAAAAAAAACATCATTTCTTTTGTAGGAGGCCACTGATGGCACCATCAACTTCATCGGAAGGAATGAATGGCGACGTGATGCAGGGTACGCCGACGGCAACGCCGAACCCCGGACACTATGTTTATTCCCACAGGTATCAGCTATCATTAGCCGCGTATTCAACGGGGGATGGAGAGGCGAAAAATCGCGCAGATATATGCGCACATACGCCTCCGGCTGGGCCCGGCCCGCCTCGGAGGAACCATAAATTAGCCAGCAATGGGATCGATGATGAGGCCAGCTGAGTGCTTGGATGAATAAGTAGCTGGCCGACGAACACTTAGGCTAGGGATCTTTGTTTAAAAGACAGTGGTGCAGAATAACAGGAAAAAAGGCTGCAAAATACAGAGTTCTATAGAGCATTTCACGATTTTAACGAGTAGTTAACTAACATGGAGCTCAACGTTCACCAGTAACCTGAAATTCTGCATTAAATCCCTCTCCAAAACACATATACACATAATCTGTATTCCTGGAAAATTCTGGATTGCGCGGATCTCACCCAGATTGAGCTCCGATGTAGTACATTTCCTTCTGAACGCACCACAGTTGCCTAGCTGCTCTTCCTTCATGGTTCCTTCCTGTGATTGGATTTGTGGACGCCCTCGGGGAACTCCTAAGCTCCGGGCTCATCCAGATTTAGGGAGTTTCCCAGACAAAGTGTGGTTTTCCTTTTCCTAGTCTTACTTGACATCGGTGAATGAGACCGGTCGCTCAGACCAAGTGCGTCCACCGATTTTTACTGGGGAAACCCTTTCATTTAAGGTGAAGCTGGTGAGCCACCACCTTTCCAGGAACGCTGACTAATCCCATCAATGGTTTCACATGTAATTTAGGCATGGAGAGGGTGACATTTGCGTTGGGGACTAGTTCGGCCATTGCTACCCCTGGATTCACTCGAATTAAACTTTAGAACCACTGAAATATTCAAACACGACCCTAGAACTACGCGAATATTCCAACAATGCTTGTCGGATTAAGCTTTGGCAACAAAACCACGCCCATTCACACTGTCACCGGAAGCTGTAGCGCCAGACTTTGGCCCGAGGTTGACCTTACCGCAGAACAGTCACGTTTACAAGGGATCCTACACCTGCTACGCCAAAAGGGCCCAACATTTCAGTGCTGCGGGTTATTTGGGACACTGAAAATTCTATAGGAAATTGCGCAGCGTTATTCATATCTGGTAAATTTTGTTTATTTTCTCGTTGACAACTCAGGGAACAAGAGAAGCATTGAGAGGAAGGAGTGAAAGAAACAGACAGAAGAAAATATACCCAACATCCAGCTATTTTCCTACCATACCCCAAATGGAAGAAGCTTCCAGGTCCGGAAACTGATTCTCTGTCGTTTTCATCCGAATTTAGGAAACCTCAGGAATGAGGCAACAAAACAAGCAGAATGTATCCAGGACATACGCTAGAAACGCAAGTTAATTCGGTATTTGAGTGAAACTCGAAGATTGATTTGAAAATGGGAGACTTGTTTGCAATTTAGTCTGAATTCATGCGGAAAGCTGAGGAGTTTTGTGGGATTTTCCAGAATTAAGCTTAATACCGTTGAATTACCAGAGATGTATTTTTGCCAGAGAAAGCAAAAAAATCCATCCATGTTCCAGAAGCAGAATTTAAGGAATTTAATTTGAGGAAATAGCCGTTTCTGACCTATTTCTATTCGTGACCGATAACGATGGAAATGAGCTGATGCAAATTTCAAACTAATTTTATGAGGTCCTTTTGAAAAATATGCTGCTCTTCTCTTGGGTGACAGGCTGCCTGCGCCACTTTTTATACGTGGAAAAATGGATGGATTTTCGACCTATCCTTCATCCTATGTTTCTCGCAGTGTTAGCGTTACATGTACAATATCGCAGCCGAATTTTAGCTGAACAAAAAGTGTGTCCAGTGTTAACAAAACTCAGGGTCTCCTATCGCATGTTCCCGACTTGCACTCATGGAAATTTTCCGAGAAAAGGAAAGGTCGGCGAGGGTTGTTCTCTACGATTCAATGAAGTTTTCACCTGGCATGCATTAAAAAAGAGTACAAAGAAGTTCTACACCAAGAATCGGGAGGGTTTTTTTCCGAATTGCTCATGCATTCTTTCGGAAGCCTAACCAAGCTTTATTTCCGCAGAATTTATGCTAGGACGTCACGCACCCAATTTTTTATATCTAGTGGACCAAAATTTTGTGTAAGTTCCGGACTTAACCACCGCTGCTAAGGTGTTTTTGGTCAACCTAATTGTAAGTAGCTTTTTTTTGTATAAGTAGCAACAATTTAGCTACTTATACAACCGTTTTCTTCCTTTTTTAAGTTGCGTTCATAAACGTTCATGAACGGGCTCTTCCGAGGTTTCTTTGAGGTGCAAGGCGCTTTTAGTGGAAAACTTTTTTGTTGATAATGTTTGACTCATCTTGGTGGCAACGTGTCGTGATTAAAGGACACTCTGCTAGGGGCTTCGAAGGAAATTCGCAGATTTTTTTTTTGCAACTCAAGGAGGAAAAAAACGTGCCAATTTGTGCATTTTTTTTAACGAGAGCCCTTGCACTTACACGGGAAGAGCACTTAAGGATTTCTAGAAGCGTCGTTTGCAGCATATCGTCGATGTTTGCATAAAAATCTTGGTTGACATGGAATGTGCATGAAATGTGCGCCATTGTGAAGCATTTTTGGATGAAGTTTGTTATCACTTGTTGTCAGTTAACCTTGAAATGCAACGTCCCCATTGTTTTTACTGTTAGCGGTAATCTCCTTACTTGAGAAAGAGGTAGTAATTTGTCCCTCACGAAATTAGTATAAATGAAATTGAGAGACAAATGGCGCAAGCCCTCTTTAGGGAGGTCTCAAGCTGATTTATGTCCTCAGTAAGCAATGCGCCATAGCTGTCAAACGTGGTAGATGTCAAACGCGCTTAATGGACCTGGTTTTTCGAGGATCCATGACCCTATTGCCTTATTTGATAGGATTAAACAAACAGCAGCCAAATTCACCGCAGATTCAGGGGTAAAAAAAGACAAAACCACCATATTTATGTTAAAAAACCCAATCATAACTTCTTTATTTTCGATGACTATTGCAAGATCGAAGGCGTCGATCGTTGTGCGGAAGACGGGAGGCGTGCTCAAGCCCTCCTATTGGTCATTGGGCTAGATTGAGCAATCACAGTGCCTCCTTTTGGTGACACAGCCCGCTGCACATTAAAGTCAGCCTTTTTTTGTGAATCAATGGTGTCAACTGGGAGCAGGGAGCACTTATTATTTTAGGGATTTTTAAAGATTCACAGGGATGTATTGAGGTTGAAATATTCATGCGGAGTATAGCTGAGATGTGATTTTGTCCACGATTTCGATTATGGTCCCGTTTCAAGTATTACGTATAGTGAATGTGGTCTGTAATTTTCTATTATTTTGCCAGGATGTCAGCAGCGTCTAGGAATATTGTTGTGGTCCACATTGCCCCTGATTATTACAGGTTACATTCATTTAGGCAATTTTTGGGGGTTTCAGTGAGATAGCGCGTCTACCATATATCTACAGAAATCGTACGAGAATGGTGTTAGTCAAAAAAGAGCATGATTTTTGAGATAAACGCATCAATCAAATGGCCTTCACGACAAATTCTGGGCGAAAATATAACAATTTTCAAGGTTTCAAGCTGGTGCTATCTAGTGTACCTCGGAATCTTGGATGGAACTAATGGTTGATATATCGACTACTCTTAATAGTGCTTGGATCATCCATAACCTTGTTAATTTAACCAGACCTTTTGCGCTTATGCAAGGACCTCTGCTATTGCCCTTTCATGTAATCATGTATAAGAGGCTAAAATAGCCATCTGAGCCAGTTAGCCGTTGTCGTTGTTTTGGAGAGACACAGAGTCATTGTCAAAATTGCATCCGTTTCTCATCTTAGAGACGGCGGTTACATGCATTACTAATAGCCGCTGCTGAGTTACGGATAATGCGTAGTGATGCATGGCAGGGTCACTGGGTAACGAGTATCCCACTTCTTGCGACCTAAAGCCATCCCGGCAACAAGGGCTTTGCTTCGGCTACAATTTCATTTATTTGTTTTCCTTTACTTAGTGTGCCTTAAGGGTGCACCTTGAACAACAAAAACACACATGGCAAAGGTGGCGAATTGGTGTTTCTTTAATCCGTGAATGTCGTGATTGCTTGGTTGATTCTTTGGTAAATCTGCAATGAGAGAACAGGTTGTTCTCCAAATAAAAACATAACGTATTCCTTTCCTAGATCTTTCTCTCATATGGTGAACGTTAGGGAGAGTACCTGTTGTTTTTTTTTCTTGTACTTACGTATGTCTGTCCACCTTAACTCCCGTTTTTCTCTCCATATTAGCTTGCATATGGCAAATTTTCAGTTTTTGAAGACAAATTCCACTGATAGAAACTTCATAGACTTCAGACTAACCCCTGAAATTCAGGCACTCTTGAGGAGAAAAAAAAAGGTTTCACCAGGTTTTTTCACTGTTGGGATCTTGTCAGTTTTAGGGGCAGCCCCATTTCTTCAGTCTTGTTCAGTATTGCATCCATGTAAACAGTGGTGTAGTTGAAAGTTTTTTTCTCTGTGCGAGATATGGCTCTGCGGCTGCTCAGGAGCCCCAGTTTTTTCTAGCCGACTCTAGTGCCTTTGAAATGAGGACTTTTTTGACTAGATTTCGCTCAAGAATACTTTCTCATCCATACATTTCCGATCGGGAAGTTGCACGATCCTATCTTTTCTGTCATTCATTAGAAAGTGTAGTGCTCTGCATTTCGAGTGCATTCTCATTGAAATAAAGTGACGCTAACCATGAGAAAGTTTGAAGGCATTGCCCCTCATGAGTCATCAAAGTCCAAATCGCTGTCCAACAATACTGTTGCAAGGATTAAAGCTGGCGGAAAACACAAAAACAAAATGGGTAGGGTGAAAAATTGAATAATGGAGGTGAGGCTAAATGTGAATATCTGATGACCACATTTTGCGGATTTATTTATTTATGTAATACACCGATGAGATGTGCCACAACATCAACATCAAAATCAAAATCAACGCAATATCAACTGAAAAGAAAAAAACGCAACACGTATGAGTTAGTAAGCATAGCTGTCTGAGAGTAAAACTGTTAGTGAAATAAAACATTAAGCTATCACTACTCAGACCTTGGCACATGGAAGTACACAATCAAAGAAAGCAAGACTTGCCATAGTATTTAATGAGAGTGATATTGTGTAACTTAGCTTAGTTAGGCAACCGGTGTGAACAGATTTTTTTTTTGGCAGTTGCAGTGTAGTGGTCCAAAAGAATGATAGACTCCGAAGATAGACAATTGAAAACATTTCTTCATGGAAGTCGTGCATTAACTTTTGGAAGCTTATTGAAAGAGCACTGTAAAAGTGTATCTCCCAAAATCTTCTTCGAACTTGCACACGAGACTGTTATCTACAGTGCTGAGCATGTCCAGCAGCCCACAAACCTAAGTCGCTTTCACGTCTGGATGAACACATTTCCGATACGATTTCGTTTTTTTCTCTCACTTTTTCTAGACAGTGCTATCAAGTAGGTGTGCACATCGCAAAAAAAAATCATTTGACGGAAGTGTAAGCGTTTTTTCGTTGCGGATTTGAGGTGGTAATGGTAAAGTAGTGGAGCTGCAGGAAGTTGCGATTTATTCTTTTTCTGTTACGTTTTTCTAAGGAGGGTTGTGGTGGATAACAGTGAACGGAGAACAGACACAACATTCCTCCAACTGGCTTCACCCACAATCCAGACGCTCAGACGAACGCACATCCGCAGCATGTATAAAAATTTTTCAAATTCTTCAATTATTGAAAGAGAGACGAGATTTTTGTGCCTCCTCCTTTTTCTTGCTTGTGAAATTTTCCAAATTAAGGTTCGAAGAAACGCCAAGTGAGGCCTATCCGCCACCTCCGGTGGAATATCGTGAAATCCTGAACGAACACACGGGTGTTGTCGAAAGCGCTTCGATCATACAGGTATGTCATTTTCGCCAGGAACTAAGCAAAGAGACCTTTAACAACTTGGTTTTCCGCATCTACTTCTATTTTCTCAGCTGGCGTCGTTAAACATATCGGTCATGCGAGCGTGCCTACATAATTTATGCATGTTTCTTCTCCAACTTTAGCACGGGACATATGCGCTTGCACTACTCTCCCATGCTCGAAGACTTGGCTTTTAGCCAAATGAGGGATTCTTCAGGATTCACGACTCGTTTGGTACCAATCAAAATAAGTAGCCATCTGAACACTTTCAAAACTCAATCACTCGAATTTGAACATGTCTGTTTGATGGTTTTGCGCCTCGTTTATTCATTTATTTATTTGTTTACTTATCTGTTCACCTATTCATTTATTCATTCGTTCATTCATTCAATCATTCATTCATTCATTCATTCATTCATTCATTCATTCATTCATTCATTCATTCATTCATTCACTCATTCATTCATTCGCCTCATTCATCCATTCATCCTTAACTTCAACGCTATGCATTTCATCCGCTCCTCAGTCGCTTAGCTCATTCTTTTTTTCAAAAAATAATCCATAAATTTTGGCAGTTTTGAATCCCATTCCCTTATTTTTCGAAACATTTTTCGCCCCTTTAGAATGTTTCAATCCAGAGATCTGGGTCACAATTGTATCCGTGATTTAAATGTGCGATAATCGGAATCCTGCCTCACCCAGGGTCTTCAATTTTGAAAGTGCATTTGAGAAAAGGTCAGATTCATCTAGCGTTTTTGTGCAGTTCATCAAGCAGCGATTGAAGAAAGTGCTATTTCGATTTGTCAGGCGTGTCCTTTTGGGAAATTCGTGAAGGCTGAGGAATGGCAGTTCTGAAATTTGGGAGAAAGTTATGAGAGAATCTCACCTTGTCAATTTTTTTTTGTTTTATGCTGCAAGTAGCTAGCGAAAGACTAAAGACGGAAGCTCGAGTATGAGTATAAAAACTAGGAATTTTAGTGAAAACCAGTGAATGTGCTGGGATTCCTTTGGTGACATGGGTCTACTTTACGTATCTGCGAAATGAAATAACTATTAGGAAATGGTTACCGAAAAGAAGGACACCGGAAATCTTTTTCGACAAAATTTTCAGAGGTTCTGTATAAGACATAATATACATCAGACCGAATAAAAATCGAATAATATTGTTAATTTTTCCAATTATCAATCCAGAAAACAATTCAAACATCTGGGTGTTTGACACCGAGAAAGCTCTAATGCCTTTTTCTCCTCCGTACAGTAACATTTAGGCCTCCAATGTTGAAACATTTGAATTTTCTATTTTTCGAAGCATCCGATATTCGAGAGCAAAAATTTTCGACTCTGAATAAATGGAACGTTTGAATGTTAGACCAATTTAGTGCTATATGAGGGAGAAAAAGAGCTTCAGAACTTTCTCGTTCTCGAGGATCTGGGCATTTAGGTTGTCTCCTGAATAATTGAAATTTATTCTATTTTTATTTGGTCCAATGTAAAATACATAACTGGGACTGTTATTTGGAGGCCGTTCTCCACCTTTAATTGAATTTTCTTATATAGACTTCTTCATAGTGTTCAGTTCATAACGTAACCGGGATTTCCTTGGGCCTGAGTGCGTTACTAAAAATGTTCATGGTAAACTTCTCACCTTACACGAGCATAGCCTTTACCTGGCATCCATAAACATGGTCACCCTCATTTGACGTTGTCTATATTCAGCTGCGTAATCATACCTATGGGTATAAGGTTACCCATGCCTCTAGCGATGCATTGATTCTGACTAATTGAGACCTGATTAAGAGCCGGGATGTAATTCTGATAGCTGTCTAAATACGGTAAAACGACTTAATTCCTCGAGTTTCTTAAAAACTGCGCCACATAGCCCATTTTGATTCTCCGAACCCATGTAAATGGGTCAAAAATTCATAGTACAAAGCATTTACCGCTATGTACTCAGAAACTTCGGAGCATATGTGCGGCCCAGTATTTTCACATTTGCCAACCTTAACGGGCGTATGCGCCGATTCCTGCAGTGGTACTTGCACCATTACGGGCGTCAATGGAGAAACCTGCTTTGGCAACCGTAAAAATCCCTGACCAGCGCATCTTTGCGTTGTGATTGGAGCTCAGAATCGTCCATGTGTGCATTTTTCCTGCGCCTTTACCGGGAATTTCTCAGTCATTCCTACTCATTGTGGGGCTGAATCAGTGCCACGCGCAGGTGCCGCCCTGGGATGGCAGCTGTTTCAAGTACAGTAACTTTCGCATAGTGAGGCACGTTTGGCGCCAGTCCTAGAATGTTCCCGTGATTTGCGTTTATTTGGGGCGGCAATGGTGCTCCGAATTTTGTAAACCTCAGTTGTTACACAATAGCTGAATAAATAAACAAAAAACCTCTCATTCCAGCCATGCTCTTCACGCGAACAAGACGACACCGACATTGAAGAGGAGATAGTGAACACGTTCAGTAAAAAGTCGTTCATCGTTCCCAGTAAAAGTCAAGTGCTGTTCTACTTGTCTACTTCACGACACCTTCGAATACATCATACAGGATGTGAGCTACAGGTGAGCCTAGTGATCCAGAGACCTCTGGTTGCGTATCCAGTATGTGTTATCCATTCGGAGAAACGCACGGATATCTTGGTGTGATCGGACCATACTGCTGTCTAGAAGAGATTTGTCCGTGCATTATAGATTCGTCCTCTCTCGCCAATGCCCAGAGTTTATCCCAATGTGTGAAAATATGAATGGAAGAAGAAAAAAATGAATAAATAAGAAAGGGTTGGAGTCTGGATAAAAACCGATGGGAATGGAAGCATAAGATCTCTATTTTACTCTTCACTAACATATTCCACTTCCACTATGTAATAGATTTGTCGTCCCGTGCCGGGATTCCTGAACCTTGTGGCCTGGGGAAGCTTGTGGCCTACCCCTTCTCTTAAAATGGCTGAGTTATGTCGGCAAAAATACTTGACTAGACTTGGTTCATGCTACTCGTTTGGGTTAGGAACGAGAAGTTGCAGTAAAAATTGCAAAATGTATCATTTTATGTTTGAAGAAGCTACCCGTCCTGGGTGTGCAGGAAGCCTTCACACATCCTTGATTCCCGGCAATGGATATTATCATTTTGGTACATATTCACAATGTTTTCTGCGTATTTGATATTCCAGTTCTGTTTTTCCTGATCCCTATATGGATTGATGTATCGTATTACGAATTCTGAGGGCATCTTCTAATCCGGCGTGATCCACATGGGAATGACTTCTAAAACTGATTCCTATGAAAGACTGCAGTCCACTTAATGAAGTAAAGCCAACGCATCTGCATTTCTCCAGGCGGAAAATCGCTCTTTGGTCTCATCTTGGTCCGTTCCTCGATTCTTGGCCTCATATGGACTGACCGGTCCCCAGAATCTAATTAGATGATGTGTCCATGCGCATCCGCATGCTGGATGTTGAAAATCAGCCGGCTGTCGAACGAATGACATGCATCTCATTCCGGCGAAGAAATTGATGACTCTGCCTCGTTGTTCTTTCTCAGCCGGAACCACATTAATCTCGCGATCCACGTTGCATTCTTAGGACGTAGAGCTAGGTGACCGACGACATCGGGAAAACTGCAAGGCCTAAGAATTCCTTGTGCTCACAAGACGGTCAAGGATCCCATAGCGTGTGAAATGTATCCACGCGAGTTCATTAGTATCTCGCTTCACTGCGTATCCGGAAGCTATATATCGATTCCGAAATGCTGGTGGCAGTTGAATTATCACGCTCCGGCAATTTGATAGGCAACTCTGGACCGAGTCGCGCGTGCGTGCGCGTTCTACCACCACCCGAATGTGCGACGCCAGCGCTGGCGTACGAATCGGAAATGAGCAAACCGCATTGGTTTCCTGGCCTAGATCCAGAGCGGAGGAATCTGCTAATGGGGGAACTGAGAGCTCTGAGAACATAGAGTTCAACGTAAATTACGCAAATACATAATTGAACTGCATCTTTTAAAAATGAAATCCCGTGGTAAAGCAAAAAAAAAGCAAATGGGCACAACAGGTAGAGAAAACTCTGGTGTCGACGCGTGAGACACACACGGCACTCTGATTGTCTGCGCGTCCATCCCTTTCACTGATACCACCGCTCTCTTGTGCAATCCTGCTCTTTCCTAACCTGACCAAAGAGCTGGAGAGGCGCGTGTGCGAGTGTTTCGACTGTTGGAGTTTCCAGTAGCTTTATTTCGGATAAATGAAGGGCCTTTTGCAGGCGTGCATTGGCTTTTTGCTAGCAATTGATTGAGAGAAACAAAAATAAAGGTCTAATTAACCAGATCCTTAAAACCCGCCCGATCTACGTTCAGTGGATTTCGTTCTGAAAATCAGAATTCACATAAAAAGAGAGGAATTTTGGGGAATATTAAAGATACAGCGTGATAAGGCTGGGCGGTCCTGTAGCGAGATATCCGTGATCATTTCCAGGGAAGGTTCTAAGCTTCCCGCTCATGTACAGTGGACGAGTTTATCGAGCAAAATGAGTTGCGATCCCTACCATTATTTTTAATCGCTGACTAAAAAAAATTATGGATACATATCTTTGCGTGGAAAACTCGTTTACTTCAAAAGGGCGGATAGGACACAAGCGAAATTTTTTTTACGAAAAAAAGTGTTGCGAGAATTGTTGGCGTTTTTCTCCCTTCAGCTGTGACAGTACCTTTAGAATTATAATAATTGGAGCCAATGGAACTCCATTCCATTGTAATGATTTTTGGAACTGAGAGGATATCGAGGAGGGGGGGGGGGGAATGGACACCTCTCGTACCTGAGCCGAGTCACCTCCTGGATCTCTTTTAATCTTAAGGACTGCTCTTTTTCCTTCCGTACACTCAATGTGTCCGACACTACTTTCCACCAGCGGCTTAGGATTCCTCTTCTGACTGTTAATATCGTTTTCGCGGAGGAGAACGTGATTTTACCAGAACCAGCAGTTCGAGGATTCACTTTGAAGACATCCGACACACGGTCTTGGACTGGGGACTAACAATAGAATGCTGTAGGTTCGACAGTTTTGACAGCTCATAGCAGCTCATACTTCTTTGCACCGTGCAGAAAGGGAAATGCACTAGCCATGGTACGTGCAGCGCAACCAACATACACATCTGGAGAAATCTGTGTTTCCGGCGAAAAAGTTTAGGTGCGAACGTCATTTGGTTGTGTAAAAAGTGCGATAAAGCTTGCAGTTTTCTTGAAAGCACCAAAGACTTCGGGCAATTTCTTCTTTCTATATACATATAAATTGCACCTACGATTTCGAAACTTGTCATCCTCTCCTGTCCATCCCGCGTATCTGTTGGATATATATAAAACATGATGAAGCGCTCAAGACGCAGTGTGCGCCTTACAGTAATTTTAGGCGTCCGTAAAAATATGTTTATTGTGTATGCAACACCGAATTGCATTGAATTTCGCGTCAGTCCACCTGAAAATTGCAGATAAAGGTTGTTATCGGAGCTCATCGCGATGACTGCCTCTGCGACAGGATTCTGCACTGTTACAAATCCAGGGCTTTCAAACAACGAAACAAGTTAGATGTTGTAAATTTCTGGCAAAATAAGCGGAAAAAAGTTTCTAGTGATAGTTTTCAGTCTGAAAAAAAAACGCTGATTTTTTGTCCGAATCCAAGGTTTATTCTGAGTTATGGTCTTTACGCTCCAACGAGGCCATTTTCCTTGGTGGGTAAAGTCTACGGTAACGTAGCCGACCCCAATCCCCTAGTGACGGCCTAATTTCGTTAGACCAATGGCTAATGTACAACTTCCGTCGTGACGGCGACTGGAGCGCCGGTCTCGAAGTGGTCCGGCGATTAAGTTGTCTTGTTGGGAAGAGTGATGCAAGGATCGACAGCAGAGCAGCGTACGGCAGGTGCTGTAGCCCCTAGCACTTGAATATTGAGATCAGGTCAGATTCTGATGCGGGAGCACGATCTTCTCTATCATCTAGAAGCACATGAATTAAAGGCTGAAAGTGAACGCATGCTCATGTCATAGCTCCATGACTGGATATCAGTCATTGCACTGATGCTGTGGTTCGGCATGTACAATGTATGTGAAATTGCTGGTCTCCGGAGGAAAGAGGCCCTGTTCATTAAATAACTAATAACTAAGGTCCTAGGTTTCCTGTACTGTAAGACCCATTAATCACCTTAAGAGGATGAATGACCCTCAGTTATGGTGTGCCTATTTGTCTCCCGCTGAGGGATAACCTAGGGGAAAAAAGGAGGATTTCATAGGTAGTGAGTATGGAAGGGTTCTTTTATAGAATTTTCCAAGTTCAAAATTTCCCAATTCTCCTGCATCGATCACTGCATTGGATAATTGTAGGGATACCGCAAATATCATTGATCATATGGTTACTACATAGTCGAAAAGCACAAAGGCCTTGTATAGTTGCAGGTACGGAAAGGATTCTCCAAAAAATTTGTCTTTCTTGAGAATCTGAGTCCTGCAGATTCACAAGAATTTATCACTAATTCAAGCTCGTACTACTCCGTTATTACAATCAGAAGTTGAAGCTTAGTTTTGGAAATAGGAAAGGATCTCTGAAGCCAACAAAATTTTTGGGTTTTCCTTCATGTTTTGGTCAAAGCGGAGTGAACGAATCTTCCTCAATTCCCGGAACATATGTAGACCAATGTCCAGTACTACTTGGAGATGTGGCGTGTTTTCTCGCAGTTTGGGCCGATTTACGACGTGAAGCTCGCACTGCAAGCATGTCATTTTGATGAGCTACACGGGCTGAACACATAGGTTTACAACGTGTTCGCAATGTCATAAGTTATCAGCAGCTTTTGAGAATGAGGGGACCATGCTAGCTATTGATTGAGGTAGCTCCTTCAGAACGCTTGAAATCGTAACTCCTTGGCAATACAAGATTACCCAATGTTAATATGTGCGTGAACACGCTTACCCTGGGTAATCTCAACTATGTAACGAGGCTCAGGAGTGGCTTTCATCTGTGGTTTGCTAGGGTGAGAGTGCCAGCTGCCAATGGTTTACCCATTGCTTGCCTTCTCTATCAAACATATTCAGAGGTCCTTGGGTAGAATAAGAGATAGGATATACCTAAAATATGCAAGATTACCACTGGGCGTGAATGTATCACTGAGATTACCCATGACGAACTTGGAAACGTATCCAAATTTGCCCTTTACCTAATTTCCATCGACATTTTTACCCATACATAACACTGTATGTGCCCAGCTCCTACCTAGTGGATGATTGTATCCCCGAGTATGAGATTACTCATCCTCACTACGATGCATCAGGTACCAGAAATGATATTCATCGTTGGAGTTACCTCTGGTAAATGTCGTAACACCCATTGTTCCACTCATTGCTCACCACTGACTAACAAATATGCCTAGAGGTTTCTGCGTAAAATGATAGGTATGCCACTTGAGTTTACCACATCTTCACTTGACCCTGGCCTCAAGACCAAGGTCTGTTCTAAGACCGTCCTAGAGCTTTGGTATTTTTATAATGCACTCAATCATTTTCTTCAAGTTTCTCCCAAACAATTTTATCGATAACTTACTTGTTCATTTATTCATTTATTTACTCATTTTCCGGACATGTACAAGTACATGCAATAGTCAGTCACAAGCAGTCAAAGTATCAGTAATCAAATGAATCCATTTAGTCTTTCCCACAAAAGAATGTGCTCCTCAGGGAATACATTAGTACGCAATAGTTTGATGAAATCGGAACAAACTCTATTTGTAGAATATTTCGACCTGATCTATTAATAATGCAATTATGTATTATAAGTCTATCTATAATTATATGCCCACTGTTGAACCTGTTCTACTCCACTTATTTAGGTGACGGACTCTGTTGATTTCCCACTCTTCGATATATGGGCCGAAGCAGCGTGTTGTGGGCGACCAGTCTGGGTGATTGAATCATATGGTGAGAAAATCTTCTGACACAGGCTCACATATATCTTTATAATTCTTGAAGTTTTGGCAGTTTCAGCTGAAGTTGAGGTACATTTGCTGAGCTCTGCGTATTACAGGGCGTCGCGTGCTTGTGTTGTCGGAGCTACAAAGTCGTGGTTTATCGTCACTCTTGCCTCGGCCAATACTGTTCCGGAGGTCGACTTCTCTGAACACTCAAAGCGTAGTTGATTGGAACGGTGACATCATCGGCTACTTTTTGCCAGGTAATCGAATTCGCAGGCTCCGTGGGAGAAGCAATCACCTTTATTTGGTGAAAAAGCAGAACCTCATTTGCGGGAGGAGCGTGAGAGCCTAACCAAGCCGTTAGAAACTCCAACTGTGGCTCAATTGATGGTATGCAGGAAAAAAGATGGTACAGCGAACAACAGTCCAACAAATTTTTTGTTTACTCCTTTGAGTTTTTTACAAAAACAATTTATTTTTGCCCGTTAGCGTGGGACCTGTGAGCTCTTATTCTAACCTTCCCTTAATAGCGGTGTCGAATTTCCTTAATTATTTGTTTTTCCAGGTGATCCTTTTCTCATACAAGACAGCAATCGTGGAATACTCGGAAGATGTGTACGAATGGAAGGAGAAAGCGGGTTTGTTTTTCGCTCTGCACTTGGGCGGAAATTTAATTATCTATATTTATAGCACTCTAGGTGCGCCAACCAAATCATACCGAGCGGTAATGTTAGCACTGCTGTATCTCGAAGTAAAACAAAAATCATAGCAGGTTGTTGCGAAATTAATTGCCGTTTCGGGGCAGGAAAAATAAATTTTTCACTTTTGCCAAATCTGAGCAACTTCAGTCCAAGTTATGTGAGTTATGTGAGGGTTTTTCCTCCTAGTTTTTCGCCCCAAAAACTACCCATTTCCAGACAGCGTAAGAGCTATAAATGGAGCTTTGCTCCTGTACGATAAAAAAAAGCGTGAATTTTTATCGGTAGATATGTCCTCCCATTCCTAAGTTTTCCTAAATCGAATCTGCACTCTAGGGGAGGTTATGACAGGAATTTGGTGATGCTGTAAGAGTACGATCCACAGCAGACTTCTCCAGCTACTCTAGCATTGACATCAGAGTCCTAGTATTGTAATTTCGTGTTGACGTCCGCAAATCTGCTATTGATGTGGTTGGAAGTGGTGAACAAATGCTGGTTTTCCCCTGCTCCAAGGTAACGTTAAGCCTCATATTCCAAAACTCATCCTGCAAAAACTGATGCAGTAAGGCATCGAGGTTTTTCCGACCTTATCCTTTGGGTACCGTCGGAGAGGGGGGGGTAGCATATGATTTCCCTAGGATATGCGGGTGATGCGGTGCCTCTTTTGACAGCCACAGACACATACTCTTGAAGAGCGGGGGAGGGGGATGACTACTGAGCATTTGATCACTCTTTCTTACCAGTAACGATGAAGCTAAGAGTCACTTCGAATGAAATTTTCGTCCACGTTGAAAAATGGAGATTTAAAGATCGAACTTTGAGTTTAGATATGTATTCCCGGGATATTTTTTGTTTAATGTAGAAGGTTAGTTGTTGTGCTAGTCACAACATCCACGTCCACTTCATCACATGATGTAATTCTTGAGCAGTTACGATAAAACCACTTCTACATACACTATCCAGTATTTGGACCCCGTAGTTTTAACAGGTTCGAAGAATTAAAGACGTGCTGCTTTCATTTATTGAAATCTTCGATGTTGTTCATCTTTACTGGTTACGGAAGTGCTGCAAACGTTCAGTAGTCACTCCCTTCCTTGTGAGTGCAAGTGGCTGTCAGCAGAAGCTAGCACCTGCATATCCATGGGGCGTCGTTAACGATGCCCATTTTTCGGCGGGACTCAAAGGCCCTCCCTCTGGTTGGCAGCCCCTCCTCGCCGAGGATGGGTTGTCAAATTTTCGAAACTACTTCACAGGGTGGCCGAAAATTACCCGTACACCCCCATTTTTGCCTGGCTTCCATAATTTTTCGCGTTCTTTCCTCATTTTCCTATTAGTTTCTCATCTTTGGTTCCCATCATGAGTGGTGCCAACATTCAATTGCATCGGGACTGAAGGTCTGTGGCGTACATTGTGAAAGCGTTGTCCCTCTACTTAATAAGTGTTCAAGATCTATTAAACAAAGCGCCGTAAGGGGGCTAGAGCGGTTAGAGATACGGGGCGGCACTCATAGACACTGCAATCTTGAGGCGCAGACTGTGTGGCGAAATGGCCGATTTCCATGGACGCAGACACGTTCGCTTCGGGACCCGAAATTACGTCACTGCTGGCTCTCCCGCATGCACGGGATGGTGATTTCATCACCTTCGCTGGCGGTCTCACCGCATAGGAGTGAGGGAGTGTTTACGAGCTTTCAGGCTGCACAATGTACGCAGCAGGAAAACCAGCCTTCCACTGTTGTGACGCTGTCTCCACTTGTACGAAGAAATGGCCGGGTGCTATGAGAGCTGCAGCGTCTCGGAAGCTTCGGGAAGGCTGGATCTACGCGGTCGCCTCATCTGGTGGATGCCATTGCCGCATCCCCTGCTGAATTCTCGCGGCGATTGTGTAGTCACGACATCCGTTCGTTTCGAGAAAGCTTCTGCACTAAGAAAGAGTAAAAGCCTCTAAATAGGAATGCATGACATTGTATATCCAATCAACTATATATGGATACGGGTCCGCCGATGGAGAAACAAAGAGTAAAAGCCTCTAAATAGGAATGCATGACATTGTATTAGGGTGGTAAGAAAGTCTTGAGCCGTTTTAGACTTTTTTGTGCTTTATTTTATTACTCAGCACACAGTGGAATTTGCTCAGCAATATAATAGCCATAGTTAGTCACTGCAGTGTCCCACCTAATGGGCAGGTCAGCGGTCCCCTTTTCCCAGGAATGGGAAGACTGGGAGCCAAAGAAATCGCTGACCTCCCTTCCAACATGGTCAACTTTGGCGGATTTTTTCTTGACTTGAAATGCCTTGAAAGAGCAAAATAAGTGGTAATCGGAAGGGGCAACGTCAGGAGAATAGGGTGAGTGAGAAACCG
This sequence comes from Ancylostoma caninum, assembly GCA_037903475.1. Taxonomy (NCBI): domain Eukaryota; kingdom Metazoa; phylum Nematoda; class Chromadorea; order Rhabditida; family Ancylostomatidae; genus Ancylostoma; species Ancylostoma caninum. The sequence continues at coordinate 210,388 of JBAJFG010000617.1, forward strand.
TAACCCAGCCCAGCTCCGCAAATTTTTCACCGGTCTCTTTAGCTATTTGGGGCCTACCCTCATCATAGCGTAGGTGTACAAGAAACTCGTTTCGACCGTTTTTCTCAAACAGCATCCGCGGCTCTCTGGAGCTGATTGGCGTATGTGTTACCGGTGACCGTGTGTGTTTGCGGGAGCCGCTCATAATACAATATCTCTAGCGAATTCCAGAAGTAGCAAAGGAGACAGATGTTTGGGTGGGGGTGCGATTTGGCCGATCTTCTCCTTGACGGAACCACATGGCACGGTGCGTTTTAAAATCGTAGAGGACCCCACTCTCATCTCCAATAATTAGGTATTCTAGAAACTCCTTTCGATGTTGATAGAGCAGGAAAAACTGATTTTGGCTAGGGGGACCTCGCGTGGAACTGACGTCGCAATAAGCAAAAGTTCTGGAACTTTTGTAAAAATCGGCTCAAGACTTTCTTACCACCCTAATATATCCAATCAACTATATAAGGGGCCAAAGGGCCCGCCGTGGCCCAATGGTGCGGCGAACGCCGAGATACGGGTCCACCGATGGAGAAAGGGCCCGCCGTGGCCCAGTGCTGTGGGGAACGCCAGGATACGGGTCCGCCGATGGAGAGAAGGCCCGCCGTGGCCCAATTGTGGAGAACGTCAGGATACGGGTTCATTTTAGTCCGATAGTGTTGAGAATGCCAGGATGCGAACCCGCCCCTGGAGAACGTGTCCGGCTTGCGCTGCCTGGGAGGAAGGCGCCAGAATGCGGGCGCTCTGATGGAGGAAGGGCCGCCGTCGCTCAGTAGTATGGATAACACCAGGATACGGGTCCGCCAATATAGGATTGGTCCGCTGTGACTCAGTGAAGTGGAGAATACTAGGATACGGTTCAGGCCTAATAGTGAAGATGGCTCCACAATACGGGTCCAACGATGGAGGAAAGTCCGCTGCAGCCCAGTAGTGTGGAAAACACTCGGATACGATTTCGCTCTATCCAGTAGTGTGGGGAACGGCAGGATACAGTTCCGCCGATGGAGAACGCGTCTGCGTTGGCCCGAAAGTGAGGAATACGCACGAATACGCCATACGATGGAGAACAAACTTCTCATTCTCATACTCAACTCATAAGAAGGACTTCATGTTTGGTCCCATTGGAAGATTGATTCTGCTTCTCTATCAATTTTCTAGAGATTTGGCAAGTGTGAAGCGTTAGCACATGTCCCAAGTGGCTGCCCCACCCCACTTTCTAGCGTCTCGAAGGGACGCTAGTAAAATAAAAAGCTTCAGAAAGCTTGGAAACATTGAGGACAAAGAGGGCAGATACCTTGCCACAACTACATCCACTTCCGAGGAAATGAAGGTTGGCCGGAGCAGAATTGTCAGAAATCCCTAGTTCCTCGCTCAAAATGGCGGTAGAGGTAAGGATCGACCGCAGACTCCCGAGAAAAGCTGTGTGAAAGAAGCTGAATATCTACCTTACCATTCTCAAGAAACCCACACCTTACCGGATACTTTGAGAGAGAATAGGAAGAATTTGTGCAGGCAGAGGCTGAAGCTATTTCATGATTCTCGCTAACACACGGTCGTCTTTGCTGGCGAGGAACTTTTCACTACAGCAAACGAAGAGTCTGACAGGGTTATGCGCATATCTGTTGAATCTATTGCTTGGGCTTACTCCAACACAGAACTGTTGTTAGAACAGGTCAATCCCTATCTTTGGCGCCATGGGACGATATAATGCCCAGCGACGAAGCTCCCCTAGTTTTTGTGGTCTCCGATGCTAAAATTTGAAGTTATATGTGCTAAAAGATTATAATTCTATAAGGCATTGCTAAATCGTGGATATCTGCATTTTTTGAAAATAGAAGACATGTTCTGCGACAGAGCTCCGCTCCTGCAGAAGAGGCAAAAAAAGTTAAAGATTCGAGTAGTGAGCCCTTGTCTGAGATCATGAGGCATGGAAAATGACTTCTGTACAGCCCAAATTTGAATCCAACGGATTTCCCCCTAGTCATTTTGAAGAGGAAAACTGCTTGTGCTACAAACGTTCATATTCCCTTCAAAAAAGCCCTGAAAATGGCCTGGGACGAAATCAGTGAAGAGTACTTGCGCGAATCATGTGCAGCACCTATGAAGACATTGGAGCCAGCGTTTCTGCCAGTGAAGGCTATTTTGAAGTCTCATGCATACGTGCGATAGGGGGAGCCGGGGGTTTGCGATGTGAAGGGGGTTTGAGGGGTCTGAGGCCTGTCAGAGGTGCCAAAAGTGAAGGGGTCACCCCGAGGTGGGGGAGGGGGTAGCGGCAGCTTTCTTAGCGCTGGCTGTCACAAAAAGGCGACGACCGGGGGGGGGGGGGGTCGTCACATTACAGACGTAGGTATTTATGCAAGCTCAGGTATCAGGTACCCCTTCCATCTGCAGCGAAGTGACGGCGGTGGCGCGATGAGTCATCTCCTCGTTGAGGAAAATCTGGCACTAATTTCAACATAAAAAAAAACAGTCAAATTGCTATCATTTCCAAAATGGGAGGGTCCGAGGGACATCAGCACTTCATATCCTACCTCCCGGTGCCCAATACCCTATAATTCACCCATGGCAACCCTTTCCCTTTTGATCACATTGAAAAGTGCCAAAAAACGGCAATTTTTCCCTTATAACTTCCTTATTTGAAACGTGGACATGTTAGTGAAGGGTACATAGCGACCACTTTTTGTGAAATTACACCTATATCACTCGTCACTTCTTCTGGAAAGTCGTTGTAAGTCGTTCCCGCTAAAGGTGAAGGGTACCGGAGTCGGCCTCTTGAGGATGGCTCCGGTTCTCGCTCTGCGCCCTCCTCCCTCATTGCACTGTTTCGCTTTTGACCGGAGCCAATGTACTGGTTTTGGCTCCATCCCCTCCTGCACAGCGCAGGACAGACTTTTACCCATCATATCATATACGGATCGATAGAGAATTTCTTCTAGTTCACTACCATGTCCTGAGCGTCTCATTTGGTTTTGTGGTTGATGAGAAATTTGCGAAAAACCTACTGTTTCTCGCTATTTTCGTCGGTCTCAAAAACCTCATCTTGGTTCCCGTAAGATATTCACTACAGGATTTGTAATTTGTTTCGCTTCATACAGTTTTTCCTCCTCTTCTTCCCAGGACTGTCCCATTTTTGATTCACTCTCTATCAATACTTTTATTGGTCATAGAACTGAAAGTGCCGCGAAAAGTATTGCTTTCGAAAGATGCAAACGGTTCCGCAAATTTTCACTTATTGTAAGCAAACAGGGTGCCTTCTTCATCTGCTAGGTTTCAGCTATCCAAGGATACCCTTCACCCTACGGAAATTTCCACTCACAGCCGTGTTATTCCTAGTTCCTTCAACCCCTTGCAATTCGTTCAATTCAGTACTTTAATTCGAATTTCGTAACCTATGGGACATTCGTTCCGGCCGACTCACACCGCACACACATTTATTATAATCCTTCAATAAGTGTTTATTAGCATTCCCTAATAATATGTTTCCGTCTAACTTCCTGATATTGCCTTCTGTTACTTCGTCTTCCCCTCATTTGCGTCCTTCTTCTTCTCATTTCCTTCATCGTTTCCATCACCCAAAAAAAATTTTATTGATTGTTTTCACCGGTCTCCTCCCCTTCGTCTAAGTGAAGGGGGTCTCCTGGACCCCTGTCCGAAGTGAAGGGGGCGAGAGCCTTGGCTCCGACTATCGCACCTATGGTCTGATGAGTTTTAAGATATCTTGAGTCGTCGATGAAATTTTATGGAAATTTGAGCTCTCTGCCGTTGACGACCTAGTAAGAGCACCAAAATTTTAGTGCACGGGTAATTTTCGGCCACCTTGTACATAAACAAAAATCTTGTGAGAGTTCGTTTCAGATTGTTCATTTTTATTGCTATTTTCGAAACAGTCATTATTAGTCACTTGTCATTCAAATTGACATTTTTATCATTTCCATTTTTCATCTGGGTCCCCAGAACTGTGGAGCCTTTTCCCCACTTCCTCTCCCACTTTCTGCGTCTCCCACGGACCTTTCTTAGCTGTACAAAATTGGATTTTTATGACATTATGTCCGCTTTTGTTACCGTTGTATTGTTAGCCTAGTCAGGAATTCACAAAAAGGTAGCCTAACCACAAAAAAAACAATGATTAGCGTGATTGGTTATAGTATAATATATATCACGTAATAGCAACAGATGTAAGATGAAAAAGTTGGTCTGCTACCCTGGCTTCTTTTCGTTATGAGCTAATGGATCCTAGTCCTAATGTGTGCAGTATACATAGAAAATCCATGGTTATTCATGACCATCTTTTTTCAGATCCTATTGGCAATGTTTTCTCGAAGGTATGGATCGCGAAGTAGCACGACTAGAAAGAGGGCACCTGAGATTCGCAGCTGACGTTTCTTTCCAACTGAAACTTCTCGTCTTAGCCGCTATGGCTAGAGTTGTCGGTCAACCCCGTGTGCAGGCTAATTGTTTCCCTTTTCTAAGATACTAACAGGAACTGGGATTTATGTATAAGTCATTTTTGTAAGTAAAGATGACGCCAACATTGCATATGTGCTTGATATTTTATTGCTTCAGAACCAGATCATCCTTCCCTGTGATTCATAGATCCGATATGGTTATCCTCACAGCTAGGTCGGAGCATAATTTTTCAACTGAGACGTGTAGTTTATAAGAGTTTTCTCACTTAGATGTTGGTAGTTATATTGTTCACATTATTATTAAAACAACAGCTTGTTGTTACGCTTCTGAAGCATCTCTCTTTCTGTTTATGCGTTGCGAAGCAGCCAAGTGCCAGAACCGATCTCATTATGTTCACATTAAAGCTAATCAAATAATAAACATGCGAAATACTTGGTATACCTGATAATGAATGATATTTCCTCGAGTTGCACAAATGTCTTTGCTATTTTTGTGACTGGGAGCAACTTCGGCAATTAGTAAGCCCTAAAAGTGAGTAGGGGGAACTCGTGTTAGTCCAACGCCGGTTGAAGGCAGCATTCACGGAACTTTCTGAGTTGGAGATTTATGTCGAGGTTTTCGGGGAGGATGAACCCATCGCTAACGATGAAGTAACGTGAAACACACAGAAAACACAGAAAAGAGATGACGGTATTTCATGCACGTGCAGAGCGGACGAGTGTTCCGTGGTGGGTTCCGCCACGAAAATCCGAAAATGGTACGCATTCCATGCACCACTCTGCGCTAAAACAAATGCGCACACCCAATCGATGGCGATAGAAGGAGCGACGAAACCCTTTTGTCCAGAGCGGCAGATGTATCCACGGCAGTATCTTCGCAGATAGGCGGCTATTTATTGTGTTCAACTTACAAATGTGATTGTCCAGCGACCAGCTACACGATGGGTGACCCCCTTCAGAAGTAAGAATTGCCGTGAGTGCTGCCTATAACGACATCAATTGTGCATTGTCGCAAGTGGATTGGTAGACGCCGAATCTGCTCAAAAGATCAGCGTCAATTCTGATTTCAAAGAGTTTCTTGCTAACAACAATCAGCTATCCTTTAGGGATCGTGTCTAATATGAACCATACTCTCAAACAGGAAATTACAGGGTCCACATCTATCTGTTGAATGAGGCATTTTTTTTAGAAAGGACAAACAGATACGAAACTATCCTTCCATATGATAGTGGGAGCTCCACCCGCTCTACTCCCCACTGTCTTTTTTTAAGTGTTTGTGAAAGAGCTAGACCTGGTTATTCCTTTATATTTGTATTATTTTCGTTCCGTTAGTTTGTGACTGTTTATTGTCATTTTTCATCAAGTGGCCTTGTATAGATCATTTAGTTTTCACAATTTGTAGACAGACGAGTGCTTCCCTACAGAAATGAAGAATTGCATGCGCTGTAAAGACAGTACCACAACATGAAAGAGTTTATTTTCGGTTCACTCTCAAGTAACAAAAAAAAGGTTTACCCATTATATAGGGGTTAACCGCAATTCCTCAGTGCTCTTGGTTTTGCTGATAGAAAACTTGAAACTAGAGCACGATATCACGACATCGTTGGCACGCTATATCCAATAATCTGTGATTCCTACTAATTTCTTCAGCATTCGCCTCCTCGTTGGCAGGGCCCGTATCGGTTCCATCGGCTTTAGCGAATGTCCATTCGGCTCCACTGCTGTGGAAAATGATGGAAAGCCACATCTTCTTGGATATTCAAGCGGTTTTGAACCGA